>CP137684.1:27820358-27905358 GCA_037976565.1 Mesocentrotus franciscanus
CGCACAATAGCATCAAATCCCGTTTACGCAATCCAAAAATGAGATGGCTGTTAAGCGCCTCAAACGAGCCGACATTTTTTATTCTAGCTGAAAATTATTGAATAGAGGACATTTCCAGCTTTCTGGTGGTATAGATCACCTGCCGGGGGAAGATGTCTGGACCTTACTGTTTAACTTTTAAATAGGCTCTGTATTCTAAAAATGCTCGGTCATTTCGCACAGCTTCAAATCCGAGTACGCAAGATGTCTGGACCTTACTGTTTAACTTTACATAGGCGCTGTATTGTTAAAATGTACAGACATCTTCCCCGGCAGGTGACCTATACCACCAGAAAGCTGGAAATCTTCTATTCGAATATATTTTCAGCTAAGAATAAAAATGTCGGCCAAAGTTTGAGGCGCCTTGAGAGTTAGGCATCTTTTGGATTACGTACTCGATTTGAAGCTATTGTCCGAATGACCGAACATTTTCAGAATACAGAGCTACAAATAAAGTTACACAGTAAGGTCCAGACATCTTCCCCCGGCAGGTGACCTATACCACCAGAAAGCTGAAAATCTCTTCTATTTGAATATATTTTCAGCTAAGAATAAAAAATGTCGGCCAAAGTTTGAGGCGCCTTGAGAGTTAGGCATCTTTTTTTGGATTACGTACTCGGGATTTGAAGCTATTGTCCGGAATGACCGAACATTTTCAGAATACAGAGCCTTTTTAAAAGTTACAAAGTAAGGTCCAGACATCTTCCCCCGGTAGGTGACCTATACCACCAGAAAGCTGAAAATCTCCTCTATTCAAATATATTTTCAGCTAAGAATAAAAAATGTCGGCCAAAGTTTGAGGCGCCTTGAGAGTTAGGCACCTCATTTTGGATTGCTTGGACTGGATTTGAAGCTATTGTGCGAAATGACCGAACATTTTCAGAATACAGAGCCTTTTTAAAAGTTACAAAGTAAGGTCCAGACATCTTCCCCCGGCAGGTGACCTATACCACCAGAAAGCTGTAAATATCCTCTTTAAGAATATGGAAACAGCTAAAAATAAAAAATGTCGGCTAAAGTTTGAGGCGCCTTGAGAGTTAGGCACCTCATTTTGGATTGCTTGGACGGGATTTGAAGCTATTGTGCGGAATGACCGAGCATTTTGAGAATACAGAGCCGATTTAAAAGTTAAACAGTAAGGTCCAGACATCTTCCCCCGGCAGGTGACCTATACCACCAGAAAGCTGAAAATCTCCTCTATTCGAATATGTTTTTAGCTAAGAATAAAAATGTCGGCCAAAGTTTGAGGCGGCTTGAGAGTACGGCATCTTTTTTTGGATAGGTACTCGGGATTTGAAGCTATTGTCCGGAATGACCGAACATTTTCAGAATACAGAGCCTATTTAAAAGTTAAACAGTAAGGTCCAGACATATTCCCCCGGCAGGTGACCTATACCACCAGAAAGCTGTAAATATCCTCTTGAAGAATATGGAAACAGCTAAAAATAAAAAATGTCGGCCAAAGTTTGAGGCGCCTTAACAGTTATGCATCTCATTTTGGATTGCGTAAACGGGATTTGATGCTATTGTGCGGAATGTCCGTACATTTTCAAAATACAGAGCCAATATTAAAGTTAAACAGTAAGGTCCAGACATCTTCCTCCGGCAGGTGACCTATACCACCAGAAAGCTGCAAATATCCTCTTTAAGAATATGGAAACAGCTAAAAATAAAAAATGTCGGCCAAAGTTTGAGGCGCCTTAACATTTATGCATCTCATTTTGGATTGCGTAAACGGGATTTGATGCTATTGTGCGGAATGTCCGTACATTTTCAAAATACAGAGCCGATTTAAAAGTTAAACAGTAAGGTCCAGACATCTTCCCCCGGCAGGTGACCTATACCACCAGAAAGCTGAAAATCTCCTCTTCGAATATGTTTTCAGCTAAGAATAAAAATGTCGGCCAAAGTTTGAGGCGCCTTGAGAATAGGCACCTCATTTTGGATTGCTTGACGGGATTTGAAGCTATTGTGCGGAATGACCGAACATTTTCAGAATACAGAGCCTATTTAAAAGTTAAACAGTAAGGTCCAGACATCTTCCCCCGGCAGGTGACCTATACCACCAGAAAGCTGTAAATATCCTCTTGAAGAATATGGAAACAGCTAAAAATAAAAAATGTCGGCCAAAGTTTGAGGCGCCTTAACAGTTATGCATCTCATTTTGGATTGCGTAAACGGGATTTGAAGCTATTGTGCGGAATGACCGAGCATTTTCAGAATACAGAGCCTTTTTAAAAGTTAAAAAGTAAGGTCCAGACATCTTCCCCCGGCAGGTGACCTATACCACCAGAAAGCTGTAAATATCCTCTTGAAGAATATGGAAACAGCTAAAAATAAAAAATGTCGGCCAAAGTTTGAGGCGCTTAACAGTTATGCATCTCATTTTGGATTGCGTAAACGGGATTTGATGCTATTGTGTGGAATGTCCGTACATTTTAA
This sequence comes from Mesocentrotus franciscanus, assembly GCA_037976565.1. Classification (NCBI taxonomy): domain Eukaryota; kingdom Metazoa; phylum Echinodermata; class Echinoidea; order Camarodonta; family Strongylocentrotidae; genus Mesocentrotus; species Mesocentrotus franciscanus. The sequence goes on from CP137684.1 coordinate 27,822,840, forward strand.
AAATACAGAGCCAATATTAAAGTTAAACAATAAGGTCCAGACATCTTCCTCCGGCAGGTGACCTATACCACCAGAAAGCTGCAAATATCCTCTTTAAGAATATGGAAACAGCTAAAAATAAAAAATGTCGGCCAAAGTTTGAGGCGCCTTAACATTTATGCATCTCATTTTGGATTGCGTAAACGGGATTTGATGCTATTGTGCGGAATGTCCGTACATTTTCAAAATACAGAGCCGATTTAAAAGTTAAACAGTAAGGTCCAGACATCCTCCCCCGGCAAGTGACCTATACCACCAGAAAGCTGAAAATCTCTTCTATTCGAATATGTTTTCAGCTAAGAATAAAAAATGTCGGCCAAAGTTTGAGGCGCCTTGAGAGTTAGGCACCTCATTTTGGATTGCTTTGACGGGATTTCAAGCTATTGTGCGAAATGACCGAACATTTTCAGAATACAGAGCCTTTTTAAAAGTTATAAAGTAAGGTCCAGACATCTTCCCCCGGCAGGTGACCTATACCACCAGAAAGCTGTAAATATCCTCTTTAAGAATATGGAAACAGCTAAAATTAAAAAAATGTCGGCCAAAGTTTGAGGCGCTTAACAGTTATGCATCTCATTTTGGATTGCGTAAACGGGATTTGATGCTATTGTGCGAAATGTCCGTACATTTTCAAAATACAGAGCCAATATTAAAGTTAAACAGTAAGGTCCAGACATCTTCCTCCGGCAAGTGACCTATACCACCAGAAAGCTGGAAATCTCCTCTATTCGAATATGGAAACAGCTAAGAATAAAAAATGTCGGCCAAAGTTTGAGGCGACTTGAGAATACGGCACCTCATTTTGGATTGCTTGGACGGGATTTGAAGCTATTGTGCGGAATGTCCGTACATTTTTAAAATACAGAGCCAATATTAAAGTTAAACAATAAGGTCCAGACATCTTCTTCCGGCAGGTGACCTATACCACCAGAAAGCTGTAAATATCCTCTTTAAGAATATGGAAACAGCTAAAAATAAAAAATGTCGGCCAAAGTTTGAGGCGCTTAACAGTTATGCATCTCATTTTGGATTGCGTAAACGGGATTTGATGCTATTGTGCGAAATGACCGAACATTTTCAGAATACAGAGCCTTTTTAAAAGTTACAAAGTAAGGTCCAGACATCTTCCTTCGGCAGGTGACCTATACCACCAGAAAGCTGGAAATCTCCTCTATTCGAATATGTTTTCAGCTAAGAATAAAAAATGTCGGCCAAAGATTTAGGCGCCTTGACAGTTATGCATCTCATTTTGGATTGCGTAAACGGGATTTGATGCTATTGTGCGGAATGTCCGTACATTTTTAAAATACAGAGCCAATATTAAAGTTAAACAGTAAGGTCCAGACATCTTCCTCCGGCAAGTGACCTATACCACCAGAAAGCTGGAAATCTCCTCATTAATAATATGTAAACAGCTAAGAATAAAAAATGTCGGCCAAAGTTTGAGGCGACTTGAGAATACGGCACCTCATTTTGGATTGCTTGGACGGGATTTGAAGCTATTGTGCGGAATGACCGAACATTTTCAGAATACAGAGCCGATTTAAAAGTTAAACAGTAAGGTCCAGACATCTTCCCCCGGCAGGTGACCTATACCACCAGAAAGCTGAAAATCTCCTCTATTCGAATATGTTTTCAGCTAAGAATAAAAAATGTCGGCCAAAGTTTGAGGCGCCTTGAGAGTACGGCATCTTTTTGGATTGCGTACTGGATTTGAAGCTATTGTCCGGAATGACCGAACATTTTCAGAATACAGAGCCTATTTAAAAGTTAAACAGTAAGGTCCAGACATCTTCCCCCGGCAGGTGACCTATACCACCAAAAAGCTGGAAATCTCTATTCGAATATGTCTTCAGCTAAGAATAAAAATGTCGGCCAAAGATTTAGGCGCCTTGACAGTTATGCATCTCATTTTGGATTGCGTAAACGGGATTTGAAGCTATTGTGCGGAATGTCCGTACATTTTCAAAATACAGAGCCAATATCAAAGTTAAACAGTAAGGTCCACACATCTTCCTCCGGCAAGTGACCTATACCACCAGAAAGCTGTAAATCTCCTCTTTAGAATATGTAAACAGCTAAGAATAAAAATTGGCCAAAGATTTAGGCGCCTTGAGAGTCATGCATCTCATTTTGGATTGCGTAAACGGGATTTGATGCTAAAAAAAATTGTGCGGAATGTCCGTACATTTTCAAAATACAGAGCCAATATCAAAGTTAAACAGTAAGGTCTAGACATCTTCCTCCGGCAAGTGACCTATACCACCAGAAAGCTGGAAATCTCCTCCTTTAAGAATATGTAATCAGCTAAGAATAAAAAAATGTCGGCCAGATATTTAGGCGCCTTGACATTTAGCATCTCATTTTGGATTGCGTAATCGGGATTTGAAGCTATTGTACGGAATGTCGGTACATTTTCAGAATACAGAGCCGATATGAAAGTTAAACAGTAAGGTCGAGACATCTTCCTCCGGCAAGTGACCTATACCACCAAAAAGCTGGAAATCTCCTCTTTAAGAATATGTAAACAGCTAAGAATAAAAAATGTCGGCCAGATATTTAGGCGCCTTGACATTTAGCCCTCATTTTGAAGGATATAGAAGGATATAGAATGTAATGACCCCACCTCCTCTTTCTCTCTCTCTCTCTTGGAATGTGTGGAATAATGGAATTTAAGAGATACAGAGAGGATAGGCAAAATCGACTGGAAAGGAATGAGAAGGACAATAAGAAAACGTAAAAGAAGATGGGGTGTCTATTATAAGGGAATTGGAGAAAGAGATAGAGAGCGAAAGAGGGGGAGGGAAAAAGAGAGAGAGAACGGAGAAAGATATACGTTTTGTATGTTAGCCATGACATGGAACCCTTATCATTCACAATGGGTTATATATATAGAGAGAGAGAGAGAGAGAGAGAGGAGCGAGAGAGAGAGAGAGAGAGAGGGGGGGAGAGAGAGAGGGGAGGGGATATATTAATGTATAGATATAAAAGAAAGAAAGAATAAAATAAATAAATATAAAATTATATAGATTTATAAAGATAGAGGAACATGCAGGGAATACAAGGGACTCAAGGGAGGGACAAAGGCTGAGGAAAAAAGGACAGTCTGGAGAAAATAGAGAGAGAGAGAGAGAGAATGAGAGACGGGGGGTGAGAGGAGAGAAAATGAAAGAAAGAAGGAGAGAGAGAGAGAGGTAGACCGACTAACAATTCGGGATGAATCTTCATCAATATTTATTGTTCAAATAATGGTCATGATTTAAAAGTCGTTATATCTTTCTTGCCTGTTTCGTGTCGAATTTCTTATTTTTTTGAGTATTTTTGCTAAAAACGAAGACATGATAATAAACACTTTCTCACAGGTTTCACGGCAAACCGCTGCACAATACATACCGACGGTGTGGTGCTGGCGCGCGTGTGTGAAGTTAGCGACTGTAATATCAGATCCTCATTAAATTCATGTGAGTAATTCATCATTACGGTCGCTAACTTCACGCACGAGCGCGCGCCCGCACACCACCGTCGGTACGGTATGCAGTTATTGTATAGTGTATATCTGATGAGTACCTCTTAGAACTTCCTTTTTCTGTATACCGGTTTGAAGACACCATAGCACACAAATCTATTGTTATCGTGCGGTCACGGTTCGGTGCACACGAGTGGTCGCTGAGTTGTGGTCGCTAGAAGTAGTCCAATGGTAGTATAGTGGTGAGTATCTCCGCCTGTCACGCGGAAGACCGGGGTTCGATTCCCCGCCAAGGAGGACTACTTTTTTTTTTTTTTTTTCTCTGTTAATTATTTCTTTTATGAAAATTGCTCCTCAGTATCAAATTCCCCATTCACTTACTTACTCTTCCATATCAGAAAAATACATATTTAAGAGACTGATCTACATGTATTTGACCTGCTACAGTGAAATTATGCGTCCACGACAAATCGTGTTTGCATGGTTATGTTTTTTTATATTTATTGTTTCACGTTCCACATTAAAAGGTTTCCCTTACTATATATTCAACAAGAGAATGCAGAATAAAAGCAATAATACACATGTAACATAAAGAAATAATAATGTGAAATATGCGGAACATTGAAGAAACAAAGCTTGTAGGCCTATTATGAGGTTCCCGAATAAAATTTCTGATCGGATATATATCCCTTCCGCATATGCTGTTGGTCTTTAAAATGAAATACGTTTATACGTGAACTTATATCTATCACGTACTCCACTTATTTCATGTCTGTATTTTTTTTGTAAATGTCAATATTTGATTCATAATTATGATTTGAATTTGTGATTTTGTGGAATGATTGAGTTGAATGTATTTTCAATAGGCCTTATATACGTAATAATGCCCATGTTTATTTATTTGTACTAGCTTATATATAGAATTTCAATATCATATTCCTATATCCATAAGTGTGCAATAAAAAATGTAGCCATTATAATTATTATTACATGTAGATCATTATAGTCTTCTCTTAATAATTAGGCCTAGACAAATCTATAATATGGATATACAGGCATTGATTTAATCAATCTCAGTAATCAGTTATATTTCATAAAGTTTGCAATGATCATCAGTATATTTCTTTTTGTCGGTTACAAGAGATATTTTCACTCCGTATACTGAGAGTCACTTAATTGATAATGTTGTCAAATTTTCAACAAAATGATCAGTGGCGGATCCAGGGGGCACAGGGTCACGTGCCCCCGCAACAAAAAAATAGCGAATTTTCGACCGGCGCGATTTTCAAATTTTCGGGAGCAAAAAAAAAATATATATATATATATTAGTGCTCACTACCAGGCCCGTAGCCAGGGGGACGTGCCCCCAAAAAATTTCAAGATCACACACCCATCCTCATAGACCCCTCCCCAGGACGTCGATCAATTACATGTATGTGCCCCCAACATCAAACTCTGGCTATGGCCCTGCTCACTACCCCCTCCCCTCCCCTCCCCACTGAGCGAATTTTCGGCCGGCCGGGAGGAAAAAATTGTGCCCCTCTAAGAAATCCTGGATCCGCGCCTGATGATTGACTCTTTAAAAATTATTATTATAAATTGGACATGGCCTGTAATTATATTATAGGTCTATCGCTATGTTCCGGCCACAACTTTGAATTACACTCGCACCCGAGTTGCCATACTCATCTATATATTCCACTTTTCAGAACTGAGTCCAGCGATGGCGTGTTTCGTCTAGTCGTAATGCCATACCCGAAACATTTTTTTTAAAATGTGCTTTTGAACAATCTCAAAACAGCCAATTATTATATAGGCTAATTCTTTAAATACGTTAGAGCTAGGCTAGCCCGACGAAGGTAATCTAAAGAAACTCTAAAAATATTGTCTTCTCTCAGGGTAATGGTGGTAGGAAGAAGAAGAAGAACTAAGAAGAAAAAGAATAAGAAGAAGAGAAGATGGAAGAAGAAGAAGAAAAAAAAAAAGAAGAAGAATGAGTGATGAAGAAGATGAAGAAGAAGAAAAAAGAAGGAGGTGCCAGAGGAGTAAAATGAGGATGAGGAGGGGAATTAAGGAGCTGGGAGGAGGATCTGCATAGGAGAAGGATATGGGAGCTAGGAAGATCTGGGAGGAGGAGATGCCATATGAGATTATAGCTATGACTCAAGCCACTGAACTGGAATATATATTTCAGTTAGTGACTCAAGCTCATATATCTCTATGCTCAAGCTAGCTTACAACAATGCATCATATCCAACGGTAGATGGCGTCATCACGAAAAAGTGGAAAAGCGATTTGTGTTCCACTCCGTTTGTACACAAAGCAGTGATTAAAGCTGTAGAAACTCATTTTTAGCCACGAGAACACTAGTTAAGAAGATTGATAGGTAAGGACAAAACACTATGATTCGAAATGATTGCATTATTATTTGAAATTATTTATTATTGATACAATCTTGGATCATTTTGTGGAGTGTTTTCTTTGTGTACAAAGTACTTGCTATTGAAAATTGTAGTCCCGCGTGTTGAGAAATGTGTTGGAAACAAAGCCTTTGACCTTTGTTTCAATAAATAAAAGAAGAGTGCCACATGATTAACCAAAAAAAGTTTAAAAAAAATAAGACACCGTCTATTGTTCCCCGAAGTCTCAATTACCACGATTTAAAAACTCACCAGACTCACTTAAAATTGACACTTAAATTATGAACCAGACTTCTAGAATTTTATTTTTTTAGCAGTAAAAAAAACTAAAATCAATGCAATCAAAATCAACACTGGTCACCGATCACCGGCCTCACCCTTCGGGCACTCCAGCAAAGCATAGAGAGTCAATACTGCGTATGGACCTCTAGCGCTGTAGCATGTGCTAATAGGCAGCAATTTCACACGTGAATAGTCAATAGCAGAGCTGCCAACATTGGAAAACAGTTGAGAGTGAGATTATACGAGAAGCGTTAGCGCGAGGGAGCTAAGCGACCAACCCCGACCGAGCGGAGCGAGGGAGTGGGGGTGGGTTGGGAGGGGGGCGTCCCCCCTCCCACAGTGTAGAGCTTTTTTATTTTTCAAGGTAAAATTGTGTGATCTGGTGCATACGTTAGAGAGTATTTTAACATATAGCTAAAGGCAATATGGAGAGAGAGAAAATTATACACTTATACAGAGAGATAAAGAAAATTATTAACACGGAATACCTGATTGTTCGCCCACGAACGTGGGCCGCTGGGCTGAGCGAGGTGCTGAGGGCCCCACGCGCTCACTCTCTGAGACAAAACCACAGGCAAGCTATTTTCGTTCAACTTTAAGTTTTTACATATAATCACAAGTCATTTTTCACTCTCAAAACTCACTTTATATTTTTATAATCCCTCTCATTCTATTCTACTGTATGAAAAACAAAGCATAGAACCGTGAAATCTTTGCTGTTCTCGATCAATTGAATTGTCAACTGATGACGTACTCGAGCTCGCTGCTGGTTCGTACGTCCGATCCATATCCGGGGCGCGTCCGGGGCAGGCTTGGGCCGACCCGGCTAGCTGCATATGGATATGGGTACGGTGCGAGGATACGTACATCAGGCTAGCTAGCTATATAGTCGCCGTACACACGCACGTACGCGCGAGATAAGTGAGATCGAGGCTTTCGTCTTTGATAAAAGGGGATAAAAGGAGGGAAAACTTTCTAAATTCTTGATTTTGGTCGCATAATTCATTCAAATTTATTTGTTTTTATTATTATTTAGTTATTTAAGATTTGTGCGTGAGGAATTTCATTGTTAGCGTGAGAGCGTGAGTCTCACGCTCAATGCGTGAGTGTTGGCAGCCCTGCAATAGACTTACAACTAGGGTGTCTGAATGATTTTTCAATTTTCCCTTTTGGATTGTTTTTTACCATTATGGTTGGATAATTGAAAAAAATCATTCACTCAGAATAATACATTTCAAATTTCAAGACCCACCGATGTTTCTGTCAAAAGATACAGTCCCTTCAACTCAAAGAAATATTCATGGTATTTTTCTCAGAATCGATGAAAAGACGCGTACACTCACGTTATGTTGTTTTGCTAAATTTAGCAAAACAGCTGAATTGCGCAATATGCAAGCGCACGCGTGTCGCTGAACTGCATGCGCAACTCAAAGCGATCGGCAATCCATTGTCTTCAATGGGCATCCACTTCGGGTTCGTAAACATGCGGTCCGATGTTTATTCATGTGCAGATTTTACGCGCTATCACCATGGGTTCGGCCGGCGCGAGCTCACGCCTCCCTGCTTAGCTGATCCGAAAAATGTGGGGAAGGGTATTTTCAAACTGTAATTGTTTGTGATCCCTGGGGGCTAGCGAAAAATAAGCGCATAGATATATTCCTTAGGACTGGGACTACTTATCGATCGGGGCGTCATATCTCAAAAGTGGCAAACCTCGGAGTTAGCCAGGGCACAATGTTTAAATCGCAGTTTTGACCAGGATGTTTTTAGAATTCCGAGATGACGCCCCTTTGGAAATATGGGAATTCTCCTGCTCTTTCATATGACACCTCATTTATTGAGTATCACCTTCAGGATCACAAAGAATAAAGGTTTGAATTAAAAAAAAAAAAAAAACTTTGACCAATTTTGCATGATTGCGCAATGCACGTAGACCACATAGGGATGCGTGCAATCTCTATGGGAAGAATTTTAGCACACAACATCGGGTGCGCGATCAGACACCCTATTACAACACACAAATGCACACAATCATGCCGATAAAACTGTAAGCAAGTTTGACAGTGGACTTACGATTTTAATTTTTAAATTATTCTTTCTAACATCGGTGAGTTGAAAAAATTGTATTTTACTGCTATTTAGGTGTCATCAATTGTCACTAAAGTACCGATTTTGAGTGAAATCAGTTTAAATTTGTACAGTGGTGTTTGAAATGTTGAGATCAATAAAACGGGCTTTAAAACACAGCCAGGATAGCGATGCAGCTATGTGTGCCTTCGGGCGGCACTGAAAAGACTGATGTTGAAAAAAAATACTTTGAAATTATAATCGGAAATCTATCGGGAAGTCAGTTAAGTGCCGCTATGTATTCATTGTGTGCATTTGTTGGTCAAAGTGCTAGCAGCAAGCAGGCAAGGGCCGGGCTTGTTATTGTATCTCCAAGCCCAACTTGCCCCAGGCCCAAGGCCAAGACAACTCAACCAATTAAAAAATTGACCACTATTAAAATCGTCACGAAAGCGCAGCGCTGCAAAATCATCCTGAAATTCATGCTTGGTTCAGCGCGCGCAAATCGGTCAAGTTCAAGAACGAGACGCTGAATAAATCTTGACTGTATGCCTCATTAGCATATGCACTGCAGTCTGACTGAGAAGAAGAATAGCAATCAGCAAACATTGTATTTTTGCTGGTGGGTTGTTTTGACCCGAGTGCTATGAAAGCATGCATAAGCTTTGTAAGTAGGTACATTGTAAGCAAGCTACCAGGGCAGTGATTCACAAAACCGTCATAAGTGCATGTTTGCAGACACCCCATTGAGATGCAAATTTTATAGTTATTATAATTATTGTGTGCTTCCTTTCCGTTCCTTTCTTTCCTCATCCTTCTCTCCTTCCTCATCCTTCTCTCCCTCTTCTTTATCCCTCTCCCCTTCTTCTCTCCTTCCCCATCCTTCTCTCCCTCTTCTTTATCCCTCTCCACTTCTTCTCTCCTTCCCCATCCCTCTCTCCCTCTTCTTTATCCCTCTCCCCTTCTTCTCTCCTTCCCCATCCCTCTCTCCTTCTTCTTTATCCCTCTCCACTTCTTCTTCTTTATCCCTCTCCACTTCTTCTCTCCTTCCCCATCCCTCTCTCCCTCTTCTTTATCCCTCTCCACTTCTTCTCTCCTTCCCCATCCCTCTCTCCCTCTTCTTTATCCCTCTCCACTTCTTCTCTCCTTCCCCATCCCTCTCTCCCTCTTCTTTATCCCTCTCCACTTCTTCTCTCCTTCCCCATCCCTCTCTCCCTCTTCTTTATCCCTCTCCACTTCTTCTCTCCTTCCCCATCCCTCTCTCCACTTCTTTTCTCTCCCTCTCCACTTCTTCTCTCCTTCCCCATCCCTCTCTCCCTCTTCTTTATCCCTCTCCACTTCTTCTCTCTCCCTCTCCACTTCTTCTCTCCTTCCCCATCCCTCTCTCCCTCTTCTTTATCCCTCTCCACTTCTCTCCTTCCCCATCCCTCTCTCCTCTTCTTTATCCCTCTCCACTTCTTCTCTCCTTCCCCATCCCTCTCTCCCTCTTCTTTATCCCTCTCCACTTCTCTCCTTCCCCATCCCTCTCTCCCTCTTCTTTATCCCTCTCCACTTCTTCTCTGCTTCCCCATCCCTCTCTCCCTCTTCTTTATCCCTCTCCACTTCTTCTCTCCTTCCCCATCCCTCTCTCCCTCTTCTTTATCCTTCTCCACTTCTTTCTCTTTCTCTCCATCATTCTCTCTTCTTATTTCATATTCTTCTTCTTTTATAACCGCAGGTAAATAGTGATACCAATTCTATATCATCAGGATCAAGAATTCACACCACCTCCCCTTCCCCCCTGTAAACAAAACTCACTCAAGCTTCAAGTGCATCCAGACATCTGATCATGTGACTACACCATTGGACAAGTCTGGGGATTGTGGGTAATTCATATTGTTCTACAGACGGTCTGGAAGTGTTGCAGGTAAAATATAAAAGTGACTGATTCTTATTTATTAATAATAATAGTTGCAATTTGTATATAGCGCCATTTCCACTGGATGTAAAGCGTTTTGATATTTGATTTGATTTGATTTATTGGTTTGATTTGCTTTAATTCAATTTTTGATATGATCTGATATATTGGTTTGATTTGATTTGATTTGATTTGATTTATTGATATGCCATCCACGAGTCAGTGCTAGAGTTAGAATATATACAAGTTACCAAGCAGTGGCAGTGTGAGTTCAATGAATTTATATGGTTTCAGAACAGGTATTTCTTCAAACTCTGTTTAAATTGTTATACTGTTGATGATGATTCATTGCATAAAAAGTACATTGTCTATTCAGAACCAGAAGTGCGTTAAGTTCGTTAACCCTGTATGAAAACATATACAAGGTTATATCCTTCTGGCCCCAAACAGATTATATCTAAGCTTACCGTATGGTTATATACATATGTTGATATGTTTATAAGCTTGACAAAGTTCAAACAAACAGATCAGCAGTTTTAGGTCATAATGTAACGTTGTCTGTGTGAAAATCGACTATTGTGTGTTGATGGAACACACCTTAAATTGCATCATCGCCACAAATTTAATCATGATTAATTATTTTTCTCACCACTTGTTTAATATTCAATATTTTATATTCAATTCAATATTTCCACTTTCCATTTATGCCATTCATGTATTTTTTATTATTATTGTATATTTATGTCAACTTATTTTATTGATGTACTCTGTTTTACTCTTAATTATACTGTTCGTGTACTCTGTAATGCAATTTACATTTAATTATAGAATTTATTTTTCATGTACATTCCCAGCACCTTGAGCATTTTGCAAAATGGATAAAGTGCTTTACAAATACTCATTATTAATTCAATGCCACCATTTGCCAGGAAATTGATTTTTTTAATCAAAATTTCTTTCACCATTTGTTTTCCAGTCTTGATATCCATGGCCATTTAAACTATTTCAAATTTCAATTTTATGATGTACATACAGTGTAACAAAACGAAATACAGAAATAGAAACAAATCATGAAAACAGAGTACAAAAAATCCTCACTCTACAAAACCAAGTAGGTCACCCAGAGTCAGGTACAAACGTGACAAATGCACTACAAAATTTAAAGAAAAGAATAGAATATGAAAAGGAAAAAGCATAAAAATGATTAATTTCATTTACATTGTACATCCAACATGGAAAACTTTCATTATGTTTTTTTGTCATAGCCCTCAAAATGCTGATGTGCCCCTTCAAGGAGAGCAGGATAGCGTGAACGAACAAGGAGGGGATGAAGGTAACGAGAAAGAAGATGGCTGTTATTCGTCTCCACCGTAAGGTTGTCTATGCGGCCATTCTTCTCTTGATTGTCCCGTGCCTGGTGCTCCTCTACTACAGCACTTCAGAACACCATGGTGAGTCTGTATTTTTTACCCTTCTGCAAATTGGCACCAATTTATCATCTTTCACTCTTTATGTTTAAGAGACAAATCAAAACATGTAAAAAATGAAGCTTTTTGAATGAAAATTCACTTTGATGACAACTTTGAGTATGTATTGAAATTCTTTTTTTTTGGGGAGTCTATGAACCAGCTTTCCCTCTTCAAATTGGCATCAATTATCCTCATATTTCATGCTTAGATTTTGAAAGATATTTTTAACATTCTCTGGAGTGTATGTGTGCAATAAAAATATAGCTATCAATAATATTCTTCTTCTTCTTCTTCTTCTTCTTCTTCTTCTTCTTCTTCTTCTTCTTCTTCTTCTTCTTCTTCTTCTTCTTCTTCTTCTTCTTCTTCTTCTTCTTCTTCTTCTTCTTCTTCTTCTTCTTCTTCTTCGTCTTCGTCTTCTTGTTCTTCATCTTAATTCTTCTGTTTCTTCTTCTTGTTCTTCTTTTTCTTGTTCTTCTTTTTCTTGTTCTTCTTTTTCTTCTTTTTCTTCTTTTTCTCCTTTTTTTTCCTTGTCTTCTTCTTCTTCTTCTTCTTCTTCTTCTTCTTCTTTTTCTTTTTCTTCTTCTTCTTCTTCTTCTTCTTCTTCTTCTTCTTCTTCTTCTTCTTCTTCTTCATATTATTATTATCATTAATGATATTGTTATTATTATAATGACAAAAGGTTGTATCAAAGCTTTTAAACAAATGTAATTATTGTTGTCCTCCTTGCTTTCTTTCCTTTTGCATCTGTAGAGGCATCAAGAGAGAGCAAGAACCTGCTTGGGTTTAACAGTCGAGAGGCCATCTTAGCGGACAGGGTCAAAGAGATGGAGCATGAGAACCAGATGCTACGCAGGCAGCTCAGGTAAACCCTTCTTCTTCAAATTGGCAGCAGTTGTAATTTTCTTTGAATGATTACTAGGAACTACATTTTTGGGAAATTGATATATCATTAGTCCTTCATTGTTAGTAATTTGAGGCAGCTCTGGTAAACCTTGCGGGACAAGGATTTTTGGTCACCCTTTCTTCTTCAAATTGGCAGCAGTTGTAATTTTCTTTGAATGATTACTAGGAACTACATTTTTGGGAAATTGATATATCATTAGTCCTTCATTGTTAGTAATTTGAGGCAGCTCTGGTAAACCTTGCGGGACAGTGATTTTGGGTCACCCTTTCTTCTTCAAATTGGCAGCAGTTGTAATTTTCTTTTAATGATTACTAGTTACTATGTACATTAGAGGGAAATTAATGTACCAGGAGTCCTTCATTGTTAATTACTTGAGCCTCTGTCGTCAGGTTCAAGTGGGTTTCAATGCCAAGGCAGATCTTGCGTCCTCCAACGGACCGGGCTTGTATAGTGACTCGAGAAGAAGAAGAATAGCAATAAGAGCAAACATTGTATTTTTGCTGGTGGGTTGTTTTGACCCGAGTGCTATGAAAGCATGTGTAGGCTTAATGTTAAAACAAAAAAACTGTGGTATAAAGGCATTGTTTAACAATGCCAAATCTGAGATGCATAGCCCTACGTGTTATCAGCATCTGTGATATGGTGTAATATTGAAGCCCTAAAAAAATTGTGCTTCAAAATATCATGAAGTGCCTCAAAAAAGTAAAAATCTTTGAGTGACCGGTTTTACCATACTCATTTTCCCCAACAGTAGTGTTATAAAAACCGTTGGGAAAACTGTTTTTGAAATTTTGAATTCCAATCATAAGTCATGAGATTCATTTCTGACCTAAAGGTTTAAAGTGAGTGGATCGTCAGTTTCCATGTGCAGAAGGCCATAATTCGCTGACACCAGACTTGGTGGAAATAACATTAATGGGAGTACAAATCTGCACACAGCAAATCCGTAGGCCAGTCAAGAATTACCCCCTAATCTCTCGGAGAGTCTAGCTTCGGATCGGGTGAGGGAAAAGCAAAGCATTACATAAGGTCGAATGGTCATAAAACTGAAGGCTAACCCTGGTGATTGACAACACCTGTTACTGGGTAAACACCCGAACGGTGTTGAATTCCCCATGAGAGCTGACTTCTATGTGTCTTTAATAACTATGATTGCAGCATGAGCTAAATCCAAGATTTTGTTTAGAATCTAAAGCAAAGTTACCTAATACCTTTAAGAAAAGACAGATCTATCAGAAAAAGAATGACTAATTATTTACAGGGATGCCAGCTTCAAGCTTTTGCTTGATTTCAGTTCCTGTCACCCCACTGTTACAGGCCTTTTCTGTATTAAACATTAATTCTGGGGATCCGATTGTTTTAGGTCTTTTTTCATGTTATATGTTTAAAAACCAACTGGGATCCCTGTCGGGCGGTCCACAAACAAAAATGCACACATGTACAGTTGCAACTTGGAAGGGATGTGAACTGATATGTGCTTTTTTTTGCACACAGCGAGTGCAAAACACAGAGTCCATTGTGGTTGGATTTCTAGAAGCTCTGGGGTTCTTTGTTGGTTTTTTGTGTGAAATCGGAGCCATATTTAGAAACATTTTCAAACAAATTTTACAACCAATATTGCAGAAATATTTGATAGAGAATGAACTTCAACTCGTCACTTATTTTCAAACTTGTCAGTGCCAAATCCACACGTTCTCTGTTTCACGTTAAATCCCAACGTGGACCACCCTTACCCCTGTAATTGGGATTTGCATTTTTTAGATTTTATTTTTCCTTCTTTTTACACCAGTATTTCCCAGAGCCAGCTGCAGCAGACGTATGAGACATACCAGCAGGTCTTGGTCGAGAATAACAATGTTTCAGGCGACACTGGCCCTCTAGAGATGAACAGATCTCTACCTGTCAATTGTGTCAATGCAGACCCAATCCCGAAGTGTGAGGTAGGTTGTGATAGTTCACAGTGTTGGCAATTTTAAAATAGTATGAGATGTACCAGCATCAGATGGGCCGACCCGCTTCACTTTCAATTAATTATCATGACAGGATCCAAATCCATAATAAGAATCCTTAAATTGGCAATGTATTGATTTCCTCAACGTCACTGCTTACTCTTTGTTCCTTTTTCTCATAACAGAGGATTCACGTATCGATTGTTTGTGCTGGTCATAACGCTAGTCGTGATGTCATCATCCTCATCAAATCTATCCTCTTCTACCGGAAGAACCCTCTTCACTTTCACTTCATCTCCGACGACATGGGTCAACAGATCCTCTCCACTCTCTTCAAGACGTGGGATGTACCCGGAGGTAGGCCACGCCCACTTTGTTGTTGTTGTTGTTGCTAAATGATCATGTTACATGAATCCTATATCAGATACAAAAGTGTTAAAGATAAAATTGAGTACAGGGACCTGTTTCACAAAGCCTTGTTTCAATGACAAATGTCAAAAATCAGTGACAAATCTGCTGATAACCAATCATAAGCAAGGATTTCAGTAGCTTATAACAAAAACTGTCATTTGTCACTGATGACAAGTTTTGTGAAACGCCCCCCAGGTCGTGTTCTGAAAACGATGTTATCTTCCATGTTGGGGAAAATGATGTTGCATGTAATTGTCATAACAAACTCGATTTGTACAGAACTGACTCTAACCATTGGTGCTTGTGCAGATGTCTGTTTTAACTTTACGCGATCACAGCGAGCTTTGCGCCTGCCGACATTGACCAATTGACTTGTCCTTAGTTTGATCTGTTATGACAATTGACGTCGTTTTACTTCGTTTTCAGAATGCTACACCAGGGCCCCATTTCACAAAACTTGTCATCAGTGACAAATGACAGTTTTTGTTATAAGCTACTGAAATCCTTGCTTCTGATTGGTCATCAGCAGATTTGTCACTGAATTTTGTCATTTGTCATTGAAAAAAGGCTTTGTGAAACGGGTCCCTGGTCATGAGATTATATTGTGAATGAAACTGTCCAGAAGCAATAGGTCGTTTGCTTAATGTAATCAAATTTCATGCACAAATATCTTGTCCAAGTGCCTCGTACATGCTCTGTTAGGAATAATAATAATAATAATAATAGTGGGTTTTTGTAAAGCACTCATATCTGTCAGACTTGACACTCATGGCGCTCTGCCATTACGGCGCTCTGCCATTACGGCGCTCTAGCAATTCAAGGAATTAATTCCTGCCAGGTACCCATTTACGTCACCTGGGTCGAGTGTGGCAAATGTAGATTAATGTCTTGCCAAAGGACATTAGTGCCGCAGTGGGACTTGAACCGCGGACCTTGTGATTCACAGTCCGGTGACTTATCCACTCAACCACAACACTGCTAAGAGATACTGAGAGAATAATTGTAGTTCAATAGTCAGAATGCGAATTGCACACATTACATGTTGTTCGGTAGGACAAGCCATAATGTTTGTCCTACCTAGCAACAATTAATGTACATGTATGCAATCTTTTAAAGAATGATTAGTGGTACTACAAAGATTTAATTAGGCTTTGGACCTTTATGCTTTGCAGTTATTGGAATAAAAGGCAAGAATGAAATTAAATAAATTATACAATGGAAACTACTATATATTATTATAATTCTCCTCATTTTTCCCTTTTTTTCCCTTGCACATCATTAGTCAAAGTGAGCTTCTACCTCGCAGAGAATTATAAGGTAAGATTTTTTTTCATTATCAGGATTAGGAAATTTCAGCCACTTTTGAAAAAGGTCTAATGGGGGATGGGAAAGCGGGAAGAGTTGATAGTTAAATGGATAGCTGTCAGGAGGATGGTAGGGGGAGGGGGAGGGTGGAGGGGGTGGTGGGGGGAGGGGGTGTCAGTACATGTTGTGGGACAGAAATTGATCAATTACTGAAAGATCTTTGCTCTCTGTTCGTACTATAATCAACAGCATTTCAAAATTTTATGAAGCTTGAAATGAATCATCTTTACCTCCTCCAATTGGCAGCAATTATTTGTATTTTCCTCTCTTTCATTGTAAAAAAAAATCAAAAATGTATATTAAATGCAACAGTGCCAATGAAAATTACCCCCAAAAAAATTAACAAGAAATTGCTAATTTATACACTGTAAATAGTGATATTGAATTTCACTCTGCATTGCCAATTTAGTAACTGTGATGATTGTTTAGAATTAAAAAATTCTTATTCATGAATGGCACAATGTACTGCATTGGGAATGGACTCTAAATTTTCTGTGAATTTTGCTCTTACTTCTCACGTACAATGTGCAGTCCATAGAATTCTGGATCAAAATACATTAAAAGGAGACAATAAACTTCTAGGGGTTAGTTAAAGTAGATTTTAATCACTATACAGAGAATAAGTCTTGAAAAGGCTTCGGAAAGGCATTAATCCTCATTACCAAGTCCCTCAGAGAGAACTTACAGCCGTCGGTCCCCTGGTCGCTTACTTACAAGCATACACATGCTTTCTTAGCAGTTGGGTAAAACCAACCAACCAACCTCTATTTCTCAGTTATTTATGTTTTGTTATGTTTTGTTTTTACCTTACAGAGTCATGTAGAGTGGATCCCTAACAAGCACTACTCAGGGCTGTATGGATTAATGAAGTTGCTTCTTATTGAAATTCTACCACCAACTATGGAAAAGGTATGACATCAGAATAATAATAGTGATATTTATCTTAGATATCTAGTTTCTTTCTTTGCCAGATAGTTAGATTTCTCTGATATAATGGTACATATAACTCACATTGTTCAAATATAGAAAAGGTATGACATCAGAATAATGGTAATGATATATATCTTAGATATCTAGTCTCTTTCTTTGCCAGGTTGTCAGATTTCTCTGATATAAGGGTACATATAAACATTGATACATTGTGTTGTAAAAAAGAAAACTTTTTTTGTTTTCATATCATGGAAATGCTCTGTTACTTGAGTTGTTATATTTTTAATTTAGAGATATTTAGGATACATGTACATATAACATTGTCTGAGCAGCAAAGATAATAGCCCTGAGATCACCTCTGTGACCATAGTTTGTCCCATTGGCAGAGTAGTGGTTAGTTATTTGCTTATTTTCCTTTTCCCTAGACAATAGTCCTAGACACAGATATCACCTTTGCCAGTGACATCGCTGAGCTCTGGGGTCTGTTCCAGAGGATGACCAGCAAGCAAACCCTGGCCCTGGTAGAGAACCAGAGCGATTGGTACCTTGGGACTCTCTGGAAGAAGCACAAGCCCTGGCCTGCTTTGGTAAGCAAGACCTTAGTCCTAGCCCTAGCTGGGAAAAGACCTAGTGGAGAATATATCTTGTAGAGAATGTATATTGTACATGTAGGTAACCTCTTAAAGTAGTACAGGACCTAGGGCCTAAGACCCTAGCCCTATTCCTGGCAGAGAACCAGAGTGATTGGTACCTTGGGACTCTGTGGAAGAAGCACAAGCCCTGGCCTGCATTGGTAAGCAAGGCCTTAGTCCTAGCCCTAGCAGGGAAAAGACCTAGTGGAGAATAACTCTTGTAGAGAATGTATATTGTACATGTAGGTAACCTATTAAAGTAGTACAGGACCTAGGGCCTAAGACCCTAGCCCTAGCCCTGGTGGAGAACCAGAGCAGTTGGTTTCTAGGAACTATGGGGAAGAAACACAAGCTCTGGTCTGCATTGGTAAGAAGACAGTAGTCCTAGCCCTAGTAGAGAATCAGCATTGTATTTGTAGGTATCCTTTCAAAGAAGCACCAAATCTGGCCTACATTGGTAAGCTAAATCTCCTATACAATTACAAGTCCTAGGCCTAATAGAGATTCTATTAACTCCCTGAAGGTAGAGTAGGCCTACATTGGTAAGCTTATCTGACAAACTGTTTTAAGATGACCTCTCACTTCACTTTTGTCTGTTTCAGGGTCGAGGGTTCAACACGGGGGTCATCTTGCTTGACCTTCAGAAGCTGCGCGACCTTAAATGGATGCAGATGTGGCTGTTGACGGCAGAGAAGGAGCTGATGAGTCAGTTCTCAACAGCGCTAGCAGATCAGGTAGGATATTATGGGGTTCTTGAAGATTTCATTGGGGGAGGGGAGGGGGATGAAGGGTTGGGGTATGAGCTATTGAGTCAGTTCTCTACAGCACTCGCAGATCAGGTAGGAGAACAGTATTGTGAAATGATATCATGGTAGTCCTCTTGCCTTAACCCTATTTTAACTGGGCTATTTCAGACCAGGTTTTTATGGGGGGTCAATTTGACCCCCAAGATCTCGGCCGTTTCACAGCCGATCGCCGCATACATTTCAAGTGAAGTGTATAGAATACTGTGGTAATTTCAATTTTTTGAAAATACACTCATTTGCATATTCATGGTAATTTATGCAAATAAGGTCATAAAATTCAAATTTTTACCCATAAATCATATATTCTTCATATTTAAGCATTATTTTTCACTACATATATTCGTTAGACCATTTGGAATAATAATACAAAAAAAATTTTTTGGAAGAGCCAGGCTATTCCTTATGTTATCTCTTGTTTTGATAATTTCTTATGTATGTCATTGTTTTTTTAAGTTATGTATTTTATTGTTTTTGTTGTTTTATTTCATTCTAACTACAATTCAACTATTTTGACCCCAAAACAAACACCTAAACTTTAAACAAGACCAAATAACCAATGTTTGATATCTTTTTAGGAAAAATGATATTTCCATATGTTTTGTACACAAATCACAAAAATGAGCGATTTTCGGGCTGACATGCAAAGACAAAAGGTCACGTGACTTTGTAACTATACGTCCGATTTTCAAAAAAATTGTTTTAAAAGATGCGTAAGACCCATTTTATAAAACAAATAATACACAGGTTTTTGTTTGTGACGTTATGGCGATGCAGCGCTATTCGGGTATTCACAATGGCACAAAATACACTCGGCTACGCCTCGTGAATTTTATTGCACCATTGTGAATACCCTCATGCGCTGCATCGACCATAACGCACTCACACCTGTGTATTATTTTTATAATAAACATCTCCATATTTACAATTGTAATTATCTCTTAAATTCCCTACTATGTAAAGTGCATAGAGACATTTTGAGTATAATGCGCTATATAAGAATCTACTTATTATCTACTTATTTAGGACATTATCAATGCAGTCATCAAGCAGCATCCTTTCCTGGTCTATACCCTGCCCTGTGCTTGGAATGTTCAACTCAGCGATAACACCAGGAGTGAGGTAGGCATCATGGTACCTTTTTCTGTTATTGGTAAACAATAACAAAATATGTGGTATTCTGTAGAAGCCATTATTTTCATGAGGGTTTTATTTATGTCGGTTGTTTTAAGGAACCGAATTCACTCATATATGTCCAAATGAGCTGGCAATGATTATGCGAACATGTATTGTAAGTAAATTTTGTTGACATTACTGTTTTGTTTTTGTACCAATGGACAATATATTACCCTTAACTGCAGATGAGCAAACGTGTTTGTGATATACGCGTTATGAAATAAAGTTAAGTAAAAAGTAAAAATTATATTGGCTTCCTACTTTTTCTGATGCTATGACACTACAATTTCCTCCATATCACTATGTACCATGAATTTAAATTTGGAAGTATATTTTCATATTCCATTATTCCATCATTCCATTATGATATTATCAGTACAACAGTTGGCAATTTTTCTTGTTAAATATCTAAAAAAAAGAAAGAAAAAATCATGATGTATATGAAATGATGCATATCACCCCTGATTTTTATTGCCAACCCTATATCCTTCCACTGCTTCAGTAAATGAACTTTGAACTTTGACATTTGACCTTTCTTTTGCTCAGCTGTGTTATAACGAGGTCACAGACCTGAAGGCAATCCATTGGAACTCCCCCAAGAAGCTGAGGGTGAAGAACAAGCACGTTGAGTTCTTCCGCAACCTCTACCTGACCTTCCTGGAGTACGACGGCAACCTCCTCCGCAGGGAGTTGTTCGGCTGCACAGACGGAAAAGCTAATAATACTCTTCATGAAAAGGTACATTTAGTTATTTCTTTTTTATACATGTATTTGTCATGGAATTACAATTTTTATTCATTTTGGGGGCTTTTAAAGATACAGTTAATAAAGGTAGTTAACAAAGGTAATAATAAGAGTACTGACTGATTTTTGTTTTCGGGATGTACATGTAGTTATATTCTTACAATAATGGTGTTGAATGTTCAAGCTTTCTCAATCCCCACTCAAATATACTTCCTGTCTTTTCACAAAACTTATGTACTATTTTTGTGTTTACATATTTTACGTGTACGATTATCATGTGTGATCATGCAGTTTTATTATTGTTTTATTGATGATCATTTGATGAGTGAAGTGAATTCTTTTATCTGCTCTTGTAATCACAGTTAAGCAGTCTTGAAGAAGACGATCAGTGTTGTGAGTTTAGAAGAAAGCAACTTCTTATTTGCAGGAAACACCTCTACCACAACATATTGCCTCTGTACGTGACTTGGATAATATAATTTGAAATCCTTTTGATGGCCATTGAATATTATATGATTATTCTCCTCTTTATATATTGTTGTTGTAATCACAGTTAAGCAGTCTTGATGAAGACGATCAGTGTTATGAATTTAGAAGAGAGCAGCTTTTGATGCACAGAACACACCTCTATTATCTAGACTACCAGCAACCTGTAAGTATATATTTAAATGAATTGAACTGAAGTGAACTGAACTGAAGTGAAGTGAAGTGAACTGAAGTGAAGTGAAGTGAAGTGAACTTAACTGAACTTAACTGAAGTGAAGTGAACTTAACTGAACTTAACTGAACTGAACTGAACTGAACTGAACTGAAGTGAAGTGAACTTAACTTAACTGAAGTGAAGTGAAGTGAAGTGAAGTGAACTTAACTGAACTTAACTGAACTGAAGTGAAGTGAACTTAACTGAACTTAACTTAACTGAACTGAACTGAACTGAAGTGAAGTGAACTTAACTTAACTGAAGTGAAGTGAAGTGAAGTGAAGTGAAGTGAACTTAACTGAACTTAACTTAACTGAAGTGAAGTGAAGTGAAGTGAAGTGAAGTGAAGTGAAGTGAAGTGAAGTGAACTGAACTGAACTTGAAAATTATTATCCGTTATAATTATGCAATATCATAAAATAAAAAAAGAAGTGAACTAAACTTGAAAAGGACTCAGTTGTTTGTTAGGTTATGGGGGGTTTGATTGTTGAAATGCACATTATGTCACCACCTAAGTAATATACTACATTGGGGGGTTCTGACCATAGGGAGGAGAGTCAATAGACTCTCGGTTTACAATGAAGTTCTCTGTTCATTATTTACTTTTGATTTATTATTATTATTTTTTCTTCTTCTGTACATTATAATAATTCATGTTCAATTCAATTTCTTTTTTCCTTTTTTTTTTTATTTCTTTTTTTTATTTCTTTATGTTATTCATGCCTGTTATGTTTTCCTATGTTTTGATTTGGTTCTTTTATTCTTGATATGTTCTTGATTTATTATATTTTGTTACTGGCTTTTGTTTGTATTATAATTTGTATATTGTTATTCAGTTTACAGACTCCTTGAAAAACAGCTTTTTAGGCTGAAGCAAATTTACCATGATTAAATAAATAAATTTAATTAAATGAAGGTGCTTTTTACCTACTGGGCTTTATTTTGTCAAAGATATGGGATGAGGGTTATGATTCAATAATAGATTAGGTTTCGGGTATGGTTGGGGTTAAGTTTAGGGTTAGGTACAGTGTTTTGCGGTTAGGAATTTGTTAAGTAAAGATATTAGAGTATAAGAGGTGTGCATTTTTTTTTCCTTTTTTCTTCATGATATTGACATTATTCCAAAATATATATTTATATTGTAACTAAATTTCTCTCACGCAGAGCTGCCAACCAGTACGATTTTAGCGTATTTCGTACGATTTGTAGAAGTAAATATGACAGTACGATTTTGCCTCAATAAAATATGATTTTCAAAAACAAAAAGAAAAAAAAAAAAAAAATTTTAAGAAAAAAGAAAAAAATACGATTTTTGTTCAGTTGGGGTTGGCAGCTCTGCTCGTGGCACCCCTAGCAATGCCCTACGATAATGTGTGGAAATGTGAACCCTAACCTGTAAAGCCAGAATTTCTGAATTCTTAAGTTCCATGCTATGAAAATTTAATTTTAGGGTGCAATTCCCTGAGAGGTAATTTTGGTGAATTAAGTTTCTAAGTTTCCCATACAATGCCACAATAGAGTAGTGATGTGTTCCAGATATGCTCTTGAATTGATGTTTATTGACATCTTTCTTGTTTCTCCAATGAAGAAATTCTTGGACACTGATGTGACCCTGGTTGCCCAGCTCTCCATGGACAGACTACAGATGCTGGAAGCTATATGTAAACACTGGGAAGGTAAGGTCAAAGGTCAAAGGTCATCATTCAGAACTCGTAGCATTCATGTGTACATCTGTATATATACCGATAGTTACATTTATCAACTAAATTATTCATGCCCTCACCAAGTTTTGTAATTTTTTAAGTTTGTGAAAAATGGATTTATCCCGATCTATGTCTACACGACACCTGTATGATGTGAAATGACGAAGATCCTTCTCACCTGATAAATCAACCCTATCCCAAATACCACAGATCTCGAGGGTGAATTGATAAAGGTACAGGTAGGCAAAGATGACTAAACTGCCAGTCATTAGCACTTTCTAATAACCGTTAATGCATTGGGAAATATAAGTGTTTAGTCACATGCCCGCTCTCAGCTGATCATTTGATTATAATATAAGTCAATATTTTATAATAATTTCTCGTCTTCATCTTTCTTCTCTACCCAAGGTCCCATAAGTTTAGCTCTGTACATGTCGGATGCAGAGGCCCAGCAGTTTATCCGTTACGCCCTCAGCTCAGAAACCCTGATGTCAAGAAAGAACATTGGATATCACATTGTGTATAAAGATGGGGTAAGTATGGCTTAGCTCTGGAATCCTCTGCAGAGAGCCAGAAGGGTGTTAAATCGTAGAGGTGTCGTGGTCTAGTGGATAAGTCACCTGACTGCAGATCACAAGGTACGGGGTTCAAATCCCAGCCCGGCACTAACGTCCTTTGGCAAGACGATAATCTACATTTGCCAGTCTCCACCCAGGTGTTAAATGGGTACCCGGTAGGATGCGAACGTTGATGTAGTTTGCTCAGCATTGTGAGGGTCTATAAAATGGCGACTTAAAATTTAATATCTCACTAAAGCCTGTGTGCATTAAAAATGCAGCGTTATGTAATATATCTTAAGCTGCTTTTGCTAATGCATACTTTGTTGGATTCACAATAGATGCTTACTATTGGCAACTGTTTGTAAGAATAGTCCATTAAAATTACATAGAAGGCGAGTTGGCTCAGTCTGTAAAGCATCTGCCTGTCGAACCAAAGATTGTGGGTTCAAATCCGGATGACTGAAGCCTGCACTGTGTCTTAACGTGCCCCTCCCTTGTGTCATAGATGTGGGCTATGTTCCAGAGGAAAACTCACCAGGGGGGCGTTTCATGAAACAATTAGTCGGTGGTTTTCACCGACTAATATCATTTTCACCGACAATTTTATTGTCACCGACTCTTTTCCAGGCCTCTGATTGGTCAGATTTAGTCGGCCCCGACAGTTGTCGGTGGACAAATGTTGATGAAATGCCCCCCTGGTCTCTCGGAAGTGACGACAAATACTTAATAATACTAATGATAATAATTAATTGAATTTCTTTGTTCTTTCACAGCAATTCTACCCAGTGAATTACCTGCGTAATACAGCCATGAGTCAGGTGAAGACACCATACATGTTCCTCAGTGATATAGACTTTCTGCCCATGTATGGACTCTATGACTACCTTAGGAAAGCGATTGGGATGCTGGACATGGCCACATCTAACAAGGTAAGGCTTGTGTCTTTGGCGTAGCTACAGGAGGGCAAGGGGTATCTCTTACCACCCCCTCCAAACGCATGGTGAAAAAAAGGGGCAAAAGAAGGAAGAAGAGGAAAAGAGACAGCGAGGAAGAAGAAAAAAAGAGTGACTTAGAAAAATTAAGAAAAAAGAAAGAAGAGAAAGAAAAAGTGAATGAGAAAAGGAACTTGCAAAGAAAATGGTTGGACCTCCTCCCATCCAATCATCTAATGGAATGATCTGACGCAGTCTTTGATATTATATCTTTCCATACTTTCAGGCTTTAGTCGTTCCCGCGTTTGAGACGTTACGCTATCGTCTCAACTTCCCCAAGTCCAAGGCGGACCTTCTTCATATGCTGGATATGGGGACCCTCTTCACCTTCCGCTACCATGTCTGGCAGAAGGGCCACGCCCCCACCAATTTCGCCCGCTGGAGGACTGCCACGACCCCTATCAGGTAAGCTTAGGCCTGCACCACTCTCAAGAAAGGCATCAATTCCTCCTTTCAGTTCTTGTGTGTTTGTGTTTTAAGGGGGGGGGGGAGGGTCATATTTTGTTATTATAAATTGCTACCATAAACTACTTACTGGATTCTAGCCATTGGGCATGATGGATATGATAGAAATTAGTAAAGAATTCGGCAACCAATTGGCTAAATTTATATATATTTTTATTTAAGCCTACTTATCCTATGCCTTTCTATTTTATGGTGAAAAGTAACATCATTCACCCAAACATTTTCTTACACAATAACTTCTGTATTGTTTTAAAGAAACAGCAATGACTTTCTTGCACTTGAATTCTTATTAATGTCAAGTTAAGCCTCAAACACACAATATTATTTGCCATGATGATATTTTCACTAGCAGGGACACAATGTTTCAGGCTATAGCCAGATTTAAGGCCTTATCACCTCCCATTTTCAGTCCTTCCAGGGTTTCTATTGTACATCACATGCAGAGTAAAAAAAAACTCATCTGGTCGCAGGGGCTCCTTTAGTACGTGTTGTCGTAAAAGTGTAATTTTCTCAGTGATATTTCATCACTTTTTACCAGAGCTCTTTTGGAGCTTTCGAGAGCTAAACCGGTCCCGTCCATCTCTTTTCGCTGATCACGTAGGTCTCCAACATGTTGGACCTCTCTTCATGCTCACTGGAATTGAATTGAAATCACTGTAACATAGTCATGCATGTCCCTCTCTCCTTGCTTTGTATGATTCTAGGTCCAATGGGAACCTGACTTTGAACCCTATGTGGTCGTCAAGAAGGACTGTCCCAAATATGATCCTCGGTTCCTGGGCTTTGGTTGGAACAAAGTCTCGCATGTAATGGAATTGGATGCCCAGAGGTAAGATTCATATCCATCGGGTCAAATGTCAAAGGTCATGGATTTCACTTGCTTTTGTTACTACAGTGACAGAAAGTAGATACAAGCTTTAAAGTTACAGTATCGGACCAAGACTAAGTATGACCTTTAGTTTCTGGCATTAGGGTAAATTATAGAAGTGAATGTCCAAAGATAAGTCTCACATCCTTCAGGTCAAAGGTCTTGGCTGATTCTTGCCTTTATTATCTGGTTAAAATTAGAATTATGACATCAGCTTTACAGTGTGATAAGAAATTTGGACCTAATATGATCCATGGTTCCTGGGCTTTGGTTGGAACAAAGTCTTGCATGTAATGGAACTGGATGCCCAGAGGTGAGTGTCGCATCCCTAAGTTCAAATGTCAAAGTTCACGACCTTGTCAACTCTTGCCTCTGTTACCTGGTGAAAAGGAAGAAATAAAATGAGCCTCATATCTTCCAGCTCAAATGTCAGTGGTACAATCTATCATTGTTGGTTTATTTATATAAAATGAAGGAAAAAAAATAGTAAATGTACATTGAAACCTGTGTATAAAGACCACCCAAGGGAGACAAGAAAAGTGGTTTTTATAGGCAGTTGGTCTTTATGTACAGGTTCCTTTAGTACATGTTTCAATGAGAAACCATTATCAAGGGAAACAAAAAATGTGGTCTTTGTAGACAGGTGGTCACTAAAGCAGGTTTGACTGTAACATGTAGGTATTACATACAAGAAAATCCAAAAGATTGATTGTTAGTAACTTTTAATAAAATAAAAAAATTATATGACTTGTTAGTTGACATATACATTGCATTAAATTATCTATAATTGCTATTGATTGATATATTTTTTGTAACTCTGTTTTTTGCAGCTATGATTTTATTGTGCTTCCCAACGCTTTCATCATCCACATGCCACATACACCCAGCTTTGACATTGCCAAATTCAGGAGCAGTCAACAGTACCGAACGTAAGTGTAATAGTAATAATAATCATAATAATTTAAGGTAAGGTAAAGGTATTTATTCATGAACATATCGCAGCCAAAGGCTGAATTGCATGCATGATTTACATATATTTGATTAAAAACATAATATTTACAATTCGTTGTTTAACAATAATTCAAGATCATAAAAAAGTTATTTTACTGCATAAAAAAACATTAGGAACATGTGGATATGAAAACGAATTAATGCAAAAGGCAAAATTAAAACGCAGAAAGGGAAGGAAGAAGTAAAGGAAAAATGGGGAGCAAGAAAATAAAGAGAAAAGGGAAGGAACGTTGAGGGAGAGAGAGGAGAGAAAAGGAGGAGAGAGAGTGGAGAGAGAGAGTGTGTGTGAGAGAGAGAGAGAGAGAGAGAGAGAGAGAGAGAGGAACAGAGAGAGATCTGAATGTATATAGCGCTTGATACGGAATACTGTCTCTACGCACTTCACAGGTATTATTATTCTTACCCCAGTCATGGGATCATTCATGCACAGTGTGCAACATTTCCACTCCCTGGGGAGTATTTCTACCATATGGTCACCTTGAGGGCATAGGACAATTTCTATCAGAAAGACCTCGTCATCCTACCAGGTCCCCGTTTCTCTCCTGGGTATGGAGTGGCAAATGTAGATTAATACCTTGCCAAAGGAAATTAGTGCCGTGTTGTGGTTCGAACCCATGACCTTTGCATTTCCAGTCAAGTGATTGAACCCCTCGGCTACAGCATCTATACGTAAAGGTGCTCTATCATTTGCTCCTGTGACAATTGCTCTGGACCATATTTTGTCGAAAGTATAGGGTTAGGGTTAGGGTTGCAATTGGGTTTGGGTTTAGGTTTAGTGTTTGGTCTAGTGTTGAAGTTACATGTAGATAATAGTTTGTGTAGGAAATTATCACGGAGCAATTGTCACAATAGTAAGCGTGTTACAACCTTATGTCAATCATTGTCAATGAAAAATATTCAGATAGACCTAACAGGATACATACATGGAGGGAAAAAAAATAAATGAAAAGAATGAGAGGAATATTTATAGCAATTAGCATTAAGCTTCATTTGACACCTGGTACCCAGGATAGGTTTGGTAAACAGTAGGAGGCCAATGTCAATGTGACTAAATTCGCATATGTGGGCCTGTTAAGAAAGGGTGCCTGGCTGGAATGCCCCCAGTGGATCGGAGAGCATGCACTGTAGAGTGCAGTCTCTGAATTGAATCTAGTGATTGGGGTGATAGTGATTCTGTAAGCGCTTCGATGACGGTATAACTGGTGAGGTCATTATCATTATCCTGATATCCTTAATATTTGTTTCATTGTGACCAAACTTCAAGATTACAACTTATGACTTCTAGTTAAGTTCCAGTTCTGAGACGTGGATGGTATTCTTTATTGTTTCTCCTGCAGGTGCCTGCAAACCTTAAAGGAGGAGTTCCAGAGAGACATGTCTAAAACGTACGGCTTCGCTGCTTTAAAATACGTTGCCGTGGAAACATGACAGCGTACACTGTGACAACCGTATTTACACCCCCATCTCTATGAATGGTATGAACCAGAAACGTTTGAATATATTATAGAAGACTTGATAAACTACCTTGAGTACTAATGAGGCTTTTGGAAGCAAGTGAAGCCTATGGCATTATGACTTACATTTGCCAAGGATGTAAACATTTTCCTTGAACCAAGCTGCTATTTTGATGATGAATTTAGATGGCTGCAGCTCCTGAGAATGAAGGCAAAGGAGACTGACAGCCTTGGTCTCGCAGGCCTTCTGTAAAGTTATCGGAGAGTTCACAAGGCCGATGGCCCATGAGACAAAAAGCCCTTGAATCCTAGCCTACGGATGGATGAGGTTGGTGCCGTGGGCCTTCTTAAAAGTTATTAGAGTAATCAGGAGACCTACAGGAAGCCTTTGATATCGACAACCCACAAGAATGACAGTATCAATCTCACAGCCTTGGTCTCGCAGGCCTTCTGTAAAATTATCAGAGAGTTCACAAGGCCGATGGCCTATAAGACAAAGAGCCCTTGAGACCTAGCCTAGCCTGAGGTTAGTGCCGTTGGCCTTCTTAAAAGTTATTAGAGTGTTCAGGAGACCTACAGGAAGCCTTTGAGATCGACAACCCACAAGAATGACAGTATCAATCTCACAGCCTTCCGAAAGTTTTGGAAAGGTTCACAAGACCGATGCCCTACTAGACCAACAGCCGATGAGACTGATCTGTCTCTCAGCAGGTCTGCTGAAAACTTGTCTTGAGGGTTCACTTGACCGATATTGCAGGCCTCGTGGGCTGTCGGTCCACAGGGATGTCCAGATTCTGGCACACCAAAAACCCAACACAAGAAAATCCTTGCCAAAGCAGATATGAAGTAGAGATGGATTGGAAGAATATAAATAAGCATCCACTCGTTCAGCAAAGATTAAAGACTCACACTTGTTTGTGACACGTAGCAGGAAAACCTGATATGTGCATTGCTACTTTTACAAACAATACAACAATGATAACTAAAAGTTTGTCTTGTGTACAGCTTTCAGGATGCCTAATTCATTTTATAGAAACACAGTGAAAATGTTATTCGCTTGTACTGTATCAGTATGCCAAAAGGGGGAAAGCCCTTGCAGACATATCTTCTGTTAATGGTCACTGGTGATGAGAACCTGCTCTGCCCGGCCTTGATTTTCAATTTTACCATGTGCGTCTAGACTTTGGATAAAAGCTCATTTTTTGCATTTCATATGTTAAAAGGCATTATGTTAGAAGATTTATGTATTATGGGGTTCTGGAATCATTAAAATTTGGATAAAAACTTATTTTTGGCATTTCGTATGTTAAAAGGCATTATGTTTGAAGAATGATGTATCATGGGGTTCTGGGGGGTGTTTCACAAAGACTAAGATCGACTTTAAGTTGGACTTAAGTATGGCGGGCCATTCATGCCATTGGTTGCTATCCCCATTGGTCTCTAAATTATAATCTTTAGATAATATTTTTTCCTTCAATAATGAACTATCAAAAGATGTAAACTCTGTCGATTTGAGACCACGATTTGTACGTCCCTTGAAAGACAAATGCCAGTAAATGGTAAGAGCAAACAGTGGCATGAACGGCCTGTTATACTTAAGTCCAACTTAAAGTCGATCTTAGTCTTTGTGAAACACCCCCCTGGAATCATTAAAATTTCAACAAATAGACTAAAGATCTTGCTGAATAACCCAAACTACATGTACATATATGAAAAGCACTGGACACAGATAGGGGTACACGGACTGTACAATCATGTGTGCTCTGATTTTCTTCTTCTTTAAACTTCTCTATAAAGTGTATCCTTCATTGTTGAAGATCAAACAGTCATCGGGTGCCGATTCTATGTGCATGTGTACAGAGTCCAAACTTCTCAACTATTTCTAGTCATACTTAAAGCCCCTATCAGGGATTTGCAAGTTCTCAAAAACTAATCTCGAAATTTATCTGTAGCAGCAAGATGAGTTTATGAAAATTTGAGCAAAAATTCTAGATGAAAAGACTCTGTGGTTTTCCCTCTATGAGTGAAAATTGAAGCCCTCATTTTGTACACAACAAATGGGGTGAAAATGAGAGCACTTTAAAAACAATCATGCTCAGTGGACATTTGACCTATGATATTTTTGCACATGCGAATGGACAGAATGAGAAAGCTTTTAAATTATGTTCATTTTCACCAGGATTTTAACATTTTATTTAACATTATTTAGGGGGTTTCATGGAAACTTTTTTCCCTTTTTCTTTCTCTTTATCTTTACAATATAAACGCTATTCATACCACCAGAAATGAGGCAAAGTTTCTCATGATGAAGCAAGTAAATAATAAGAAAATATATTTATTGTATTTAATTGATGTACACTTGTAAATATATATTTGATGCAATAATGTGATCATACTGAGGTATGATGTGGAACATATGAGAAGTCATAGACTAGAATTGCTTACTTTTTTATCCCTTGAATTTGTGCATATTTATAAACATGTGCATGACATGTATATTTGATCTGTTGGAAAAAAAGCAAAATTGTTCTTTAAAGATAAACTTGAGTTCTGGTAAATATAGAAAATAAATTCTTACAGAATCCAACAAAACTTAAACTGAATGTTCAAGATTACAAATAAATGACATGTGCCAAACAATTTTGTTAGAAAATGTATAGTGGCTGAGTATTGAGCATAGAAAGATAAGGAAATCCGGGTAAGTAGGCCCGACACCATGTGCTTTACACAGGTCACTATATGCAAATGGGAGTTGTGGTTTTTATCAAAGATGATGCCCAGTAAGTTTTTGTGCGTTTGTTTTTATTTCACTGGTTCAAACAACCAATCTACTGCAGGATAAACAATCCAGAATAAATCATTGCAATTTTCTCTTAAAATACGATTCCCATACCAGCAGAGCTCAAGATTAGCTTTAAATGACGGCAGGCTTTAACATTAGCGGAGACTAGAAAATGAAGCGGAAGGGAATTTAGAAACTGCAAAAACAAATGAATTGAGTAATCTGTAACTATTCATTCATAAAAACCTATGTCATGTTTTGTTTTTATTAGATATATATATAATAAGAGCTGTAATATTTCCCGATTCTTAACTTTTTGTCAGAGAAATTATGTTTTGTAATGTGAAATGCCTTCTTCAATTACTATTGATAAATAGAACAAAATGGTTTAAAACAGAAGAGGGACCTTTTCAGATTTGATTTAGTTCTATTTTTTGTTATGTGTATCTATTTAGAGTTCTTATTTCCGAGATTTTATGTCCTCTTTGTTGAAATAGTCAATAAATGATTTAATTTTAATTTTATTTTAGTAGCCATAAGCCTACAAAGATACGCAAGGAAGTTCATTTACCTCATCTCAATAATCATGATGACTAGTTTAATCACTGAAATAGATTTCTGTGTATTTATTAATTGATTTTTTTTTTTATAAACAACAATTCTATTCTTCTAAATATAATGGAGATAAACAGTAGGAAGCTTCAGCCTATTTTCATGTTGTGGAAGATTTGTTTTCCTTACCATATTTCAGAGTCAGTATGATTAAATTATAGCTATGGTCTTTATCAAGTATTCATGGTGTGTGCTTCAGTTAAACAGAACAGTTTATGAGAATGTTGCAAACCATGTTCTGTGCATTTTCCCCTAAATGTATGCATCTTTGTTTTTCCCTCGATATGCATTTAGGCTTTACTTTCTTTCATGAATTCTTTTATTGATTTTGTATCTTTGACACATTTTCATTTGGTGCTAATTAATTTACTCTTTGACTAAACTGATTATGTTTTGTTATGTTTCATGAATCATTTATTCTTCTTCAATGTTGGCAATTATGTGTGGTTATTTTTACTTCTATGTTATATTTATATTTATACTTAGACGAGGCTTCATGTAGATGTGTAGCTATTATTATCTGCTGAAAAAGAGCCAGAAGGCCCTTATCTCTGTGTTAACCCTTTCGGGACAGGATTTATATAAATCACTCCCGTAACTTGATTCCATATTGTTCTTCAAATTGGCAACAAAATATCTTTCTTTTATTGCTACATTGTTGTAACAAAATGGGATGTCTCTGAAAACAAATATGGTACATCGATATGAACTTGGTTAAAAAGTTTTAAAAATTGCAATTTTTTTTATTGAAATGCAATTATTATGAACCTTTTAACATGTTGCCAATTTAAGGATTTTAAAGGTTATTTTCTCTTATAAAATTACTTTCATCAAGCTCAATATGGTCTGGCAACAAAATAGATGCAGTTTGTGCAGAAATTGATGCTCTTTCTATTCATACATCTGAGACCGGTTTCACAAAGCCTTTTTTCAATGACAAATGACAAAAATAAATGACAAATCTGCTGATAACCAATCAGAAGCAAGGATTTCATTAGCTTATAACAAAAACTTTCATTTGTCACTGATGACAAGATTTGTGAAATGGGGCCGTGGTATGTTTCAGCCTTCTGGCTCTGAGCAGGGGATAGCATACTTTTTTCAGTATCTTTTGCTTCCTTTTCACTATGGTTAATAGAGGAAGAAATAAAATAGGAAAAATACCAATATTTTGTTTTTGTTCAGTATCCTTGAATTTAACTACTCAATTTGATATTGGAAAGAAGAGAAAAGAAGAGGAAAAAGAGAGAGAGAGAGAGAGAGAGTGCTAGAGAGGGAGGAAGGGATGGAGGGAGAGACAGAGAGAGAGAGAGAGAGGGAGAGAGAGAGAGAGAGAGAGAAAAGAGACTTTTAATGTCCAAGATACTTCATGACTAAAACAACCCCCAAAACAAAAATAAAAACAAACTGCCCACTAACAAATGGATTAAAACAACAACAAAAATTTTTTTTTTGGAAGGGCACACCCGGGAGGGCACATTCAGACAATATTTAGACCTGCATGTGGCCGGGACGGGACCTGTGGTACCTCCAGGCGCGTATGCAGGGGGGTGGTTGGGGGTTTAAACCTCCCCCTCAAATTTTTGTTGTGTGTTTGTTTGGGAGGAAACCCCCCTCCTCACTTTTTTTTCAAGTGTAAAACAAAACAAAACAAAAAAAATTGGGGCTAAAGGGTGAAAAAAAACTGACCTTACCCCCCACAGAACAAAATATCGGTCGGTATAATTTTCCAATTTCCGGGACAAAAAAAAATTAAAATATGTAGGCCTACTCCTCCCCCAATCTCCCCCAATCTCCCCCAATCTCCCCCAATCTCCCCCAACCTCCCCCAACCTCCCCAATCCCCCAATCCCCTCCCCGCGCTTATTATACTTACAGACGATGAACACCTGTAACGAAATTGGCGCGACGCTAAAATTTCAAATCGACGATACGCGATATATGCAATCGAGTTGCAATCGAACTTGTCCATTCATGGCCGCCGTTTAAATAATTGAGGAAGTCACAGCTT
This sequence comes from Mesocentrotus franciscanus, assembly GCA_037976565.1. Taxonomy (NCBI): domain Eukaryota; kingdom Metazoa; phylum Echinodermata; class Echinoidea; order Camarodonta; family Strongylocentrotidae; genus Mesocentrotus; species Mesocentrotus franciscanus. The sequence goes on from CP137684.1 coordinate 27,856,552, forward strand.
AAAAGACACGGACTCGACTCAGAGCTTGGTAAGTGTATGTGTGAACACAAACTTTAAACTACATTAACATCTACTTTAGATGTAAGGGTGATCAATCTTGATGGAATGCTGTTTCCACGATATGAATTATGATTGTGTTTGGATGAGACTGGAAAAGATAATGGCATGGGCATGGCACTGGCAGTGGTGTTTGTTGTCTTTCGTCAAGACGGTCAACTGCGCCTAGCGCGCCGCTGTGCACGGCCACAGCTAGCTAGCCGAGCCGAGCTCCGGGCTCTAGCTGCCAGCTGCCCGCTGCCCTTGCACTTGCACTGTTGCACTTTTATTACTTGCAGCCTTGGCTTTATTTTATTTTGTGTGACTGATTGTTTGTCTGCACATAACACGAGTAAATTTGTTTACACTTTCCATTGTTTTAAACTAATGACATGTTGCCTTGATCTTGACCCCTTGCCCTTGGGGGCTTGGGCCTTGGCCTTGTCCTTCGACTCCTTGACTGACTTGTTTGAAATTGATTTTTTGAATGTTATTGTCGGTGACTAAATTTTGAAATATTTTATTATTGGCATTGCCATCGCCAAATATTGCCATTGCCAAACATTTAAAATACCGACCCATGCAACTTTGGTCACAATGATTGTGGATTGTAAATTAGGCACTCAAGTCATCAACTTTAATAATTTGATAGGTCTAGGGTCTAGATCTAGATCTATCTCCTTCTGCCTTCTCCACTGGCACTAGCTCAGCTGCCTGGCCTACTGATGGGGGAAGAGGGGGGGCTGTACCCCACTAAATTCAAACATGGGTTATTTCTAATTCGATCCCAGTTATTTACTAATCGTCTAATGTTGCGGCGCTTGTTCAGAAGCCTATCCCTACTTTGACCCCGTAACCCCAACACGATTGCATACCGTACCGACGGTGGGGTGCGCGCGCAACTCACCGTCAGTTCGGTATGCAATCGTATTGGGCAGCACAGTTTGCCGTGAATCCCGTGAGAAATGTACATTATAAGTCTTAATTTTTAGGAAAAATACTCCCAAAAAGATAAGAAAATTGACACGATACAGGTAAGAAACACAAGGACTTGTAAATCATGGCCATTATTTGAAGAAAAGATGAATATTTACTTGTCTTTTAGGTCTGTTTTAGTAGCATATCTCTACGCCGGAGTTACGGGGTCAAAGTAGGGATAGGCTTCTGAACAAGCGCCAATGTTGCTGAAATGACATGATTTTCTGTTTTTTTTTCTTACTAAAAGTAAAATGTAGACCTAGTTTGTAGATCAGATCCCTCACCAAAGCTGCCCCTGTTCTCCATGTATTGAACTCACTCCCTCCTTATTTGAGGAAGTAAGATTACATAGCTCAATTCAAAACACAGCTGAAAACGTATATGCTTATCTAAAATTTGACTTTCACTATCTGTAGATTCTCTGTTGAGCTATTCTTTATGTACAGTATCTTGCATATTCGTTGTCGCACCTTGATTGAAAGTTTTTGGATATTAATTCTTGTATTGTTATTATCATTATTATAAAAATTGCTAAAGTTAATGGACTGATCTAAGTTAGATGTGGAACTACTCTCGTGTTCAAAACTTCATGTAATGATGTACATACATTGTATAGACTCTCTAGATTGTTTCGCTTTTTCATTTTTCATTCATGCAGAATCATGGCAGTAGCTACTTCCATGCGACCAAAGACAAAAACTGGCCAGGTAAGTTATAATTTTTCTTTCTTTTCTTCTTCAACTCGTTACAATGATGGAACCATCCAATAAAAAAACTCCTTACTCAGTCTAAGTGGTAATGTCATGAATAGAAAACTTCTACAACCAGTATCTACATGTAAGAATTTGACGTGTTTTAGGTTCTGAACAATGGGTGGTATTCTCGAAAGCGGACTAACTTTAGTCCATGGTTTAATCCTCCGACTAAGTATGGAATGCCAAGTGTCCATATGAATAGGTTTTTGAATAATTTAATCTGTCACTTAATTAAAAAAAAATGTAATAACATAATTCATATTCAACAATATAACTATGAAATAATTATGTTATGGTAATTTAGAGACATTTCAAATTATTCAAAAATATATTTTTATGGACACTTGGCATTCCATACTAAAGTTAGTCCGCTTTCGAGAATACCACCCATTGATTTTTAAGTTTGTTGGGTAATTAAATTGGAATGATAGAGAGAGAGAGAGAAAAACAATTATTTTTTTTTTAATTTATTTTTTTTAAAGCTAGGTGACAAGTTACATAATTATATACAGAACTATTTTTTAACTGGCTGTGCGAGGTATCTTTGTATGAGGACATTACTTTTATTTCAGGATTTTCCGGAAACAGGAGGGGGAGGCAAACACCGTTTTGCAAGGAGGAACTAAAGGGAGAAGAAAGAGGGGCAGACCAACTAGGACATGGACTGATGTTAACATCAAACAGTGGACAGGAATGTCATTTGAGCAGCTAACTAGAACAGCTGAAGACAGAAAGTTATGGAGAATCTGTGTCTCAAGGTCCAATTCATTGTGGCCCTAATGGCCTCATAGCTATGGGACATACAATGTACACGTATATAGATGCATGTGTAGATGGATTTTTTTTTTTGGGGGGGGGGGGGTTGTCCCTGTTAAGTGTTTAGGTTAAAATACACTTAACAAATGCTGAACAGGCTGTTGAACTGGAGTTGTATAGCATACAAATAGCAACGGGCCAATTATTGGTCCTTGAGGGACCCCCCATCGAAGACTCGCTGTTGCCGCGATCGGAAAGATATGAAGCTAACCAGTCAGTAGCAAAACCTGTGATACCAAATCTTTCTTTCAGCCCATGCAGTTAGTAGAATATGATGCTCGACCGTATCAAATGCGGAGGTAAATAAGACAAGGATTGCTTCATTTCTGCTATCCAGAATAGATCGAGCCATGGATATAAATCAAAAACATGTAAAACAAAAATATCAGAACAAAAACAATGCTTGCAATTCAATTCACAGCGTTTGAATTGACATTGAAATTACACTGATACCCAGTACATGAATGTCAACACTGGCCTTGCATAGCTGATTAGACAATATAGCATGCAGTTCAGCAAAAATATCCTTTGTTATCTGGACTCTCAGTTCAATGAAACTATCGACCTTCCTCTGGCAGTGGAGCGCCTCCTTTATAGCTGATTCTGAGATTAGAAGGAAAAAAAAGGCGTTTTACAGTTGCTTCTCCTCAAATTTTGTATCAATTATACGAAGTTCAAAGAACTTTCGGGTTGACCAACTCTCTGTCTCTTCACCCCTTGGAATAGATGGGTCTGATACAAGGTCTTTATAATTAACCCTTTGCTGGTTTCTCAAAGATTGTGCCATTATTCGTCAAACCTTGTGTGTTAAAATAACAAAAAAGTCATTTAATAAAAATATTAAGCACTTATATCTTTTGATTAATCAACAAATGCTTAATTTTAACTTTGCCATGAATTGATAGGCATCGTAGGCCTTTTCCATTATCATGATTATGAATTACTATTTTTTATATATAAAGACTTTTAATAAAATTTAAATTTCAAGCCTTTGAACAAAAGTAAAAGTTACAAATGTACACTAGGGTACGAGATAAATTCCTGCCTTTTGATGTACATGTACAGGGTTTACAATAAATCTTATGAACGTGTAGGTATATAAATGAAGATTTCTTGGCATGATGTAATGCCTTTATAGTTTTAGCATGACATACATGATACTGTAGGTGCAGCCATTACCTTGAAAATGTGACATACTGTACATGTACCAGGAGGATTTGTACATGTATCATGCACCAAGCTTTAATTGGAAAGACTTTTTAATTCAATAACAAAATCTTTTCAATGAGGGAAAATCATGGCCGAGAAGGAAAAAATTTCATTTGGTGAAAAATATATAGATATAATACTATAGGGTTACAATTGTAACTCATTTATTTTAAAAGTAATAAAATATAGCCCCAGAAGACAGAACAGCACCAACTTATTTATGCAATTTGCGTTCTGGCAATTGGAGTACAAAGGATAATAGCAGGTGAATGAAATGCTTCAACACCACAAACACCTGGGAAGGAAGCATCCATAAATTTGAATGCATTTAGTTGATAAACGACTCCGCATAGTAGTATTAGTACGTCATGCAATCAAGAAAATGGCGATGCCCGTCATGTCTTGCTGAGAAACTGTACTTTATTCTTGCTTTATGCCTTTCCTTTCTCATACACTTTGGTGGGGAATCTTGTAGATTGATGGGCAAGAATGCAATAAATCTCTCAGAACAACTTAAGTAACTCTTTGGGGTTATAGTCCTCCTTTAACATCACTATTCACTCACTCATCATTTAAATGCTTCTGTTTAACCACGTTTCGCCACTTTTGGGCAGAGCAAACAGTATGTTGGCATGCATCGTCCGTGAATCGTGTCAACGTTGATGATAATTTTCACAAATCTCGACAAACTTAACTGATGGTTTAGCTTGTTTTTTAGACGATTTACAATCAAAGAAAAATAATAAACTTACCTCATCTTTGCCCTTTTTTATGGACGTTTAGTAGAGCAGAAAGCAGTGGATTCTTGGGCACTCCCATCAGGCACCCCAGTGCTGGAAAAAAAACGCACATTTGACAAAACTTCACTTTTTCATGGAAAAATGCTTATTTGTTCTATGCCTGCAAGTCAGATTGAGCGGATGATACAACGTTTCCATATGTCTTGATCAGTTGATAGATTATTAACTTGTAATAATTCAATTCAATTTAAATAATTTTGTTTCCATGACTTAATCCAACAAACATTGAAAAAAATGCTTACATGTACATAAAATTGATGTAAAAATGACAATTGTATTATAAACATAACATAGAAAATTAATGAAACTTATTTGTAATTATACAATATTAAATGTTGATAAGTAATCAAAACATTTAAGGATGCAAGATATAATATAAGCCTAATATTACCATAAATTAAGTCAAAACAAGGATAGGATAGAGAGCTATCTGTATTTCCTTCTTTTTTTTCCCTCAGTGGTCAGCCATTTTCCCCCCAGACCAAGTGACCCAACAGCAGTCTGCCGTCTTTGTGAAGAAGCTCCTGGCTGTGGCAGTTTCAACCGTGACCTACTTACGGACCATCTTCCCTGAACATGCATTTGGCGACAGATCTCTTGAAGGTAAAGAGGGACATGTGTACATTTATGTACATCATATGTCTTAAAGAGGAAGTCCACCCTGATATTAAGTTGGTTTTAATAAAAGCAAAAAAATGAGAAAAACATATTAGTGAAAGTTTGAGCAAAATCCGATTAAAAATAGGAAAGTTAGTTATGTATTTTTGAAGTTGTCAACAGTGAAACATAAATTGGCAAAACTGTGACGTATCATGCCAGCTCCTCTCCAATTTTCTCTGTACAGAAAATTTCATAAACTTTCATTTTCTTAGTTATAGATGACGGAATAGATTTGTTTTATACAAGCCTCATTCTACTGGTCTGTTTGCTTTGTTATTGGGATAAATGCAATTTCTTAATGGATCTGGTAGTGACTTGAGTGAATTCATGTGTGATTTACTAAATAAACTAGAGCAATTATATTGTTTATGCGACAGATCTAAACCTGAAGATTCTGAAAGATGACAGTGCATGTCCAGGAGCCTGCCAAGTCATCAAATGGATGAAAGGGGCCTTTGATGCACTTGACAAAAGATATGTAAGTACCTGTAAAAGATATGTAAGTATGGGTAAAAGATATGTAAGTACCTGTAAAAGATACGTAAGTACCGATAAAAGATATGTAAGTACCTGTAAAAGATATGTAAGTACCGATAAAAGATATGTAAGTACCGGTAAAAGATATGTAAGTACCGGTAAAAGATATATAAGTACCGGTAAAAGATATGCAAATAACAGCAAAAGATATGTAAGTACCGGTAAAAGATATGTAAGTACCGGTAAAAGATATGTAAGTACCTGTAAAAGATATGTACATGTAAGTACCTGTAAAAGACTGGAACTTGTAGACTGGAAACAAAAGTACTTTTTCTAAATAACAATTAAATGATGATTATCTCAAGATTGTTTGGGATGACAGGTCATTTGATAGGTGAATGAGGTCTTTGATGCACTTGACAAAAGATATGTGGAAAACGGTACAAGGCCAGCAGTTTAAACAACAAAAAATTCAAAATGTAATAATTAAAAAAAAGTTATGATACAAACTAACAAGGAGATTTAGATTAATAAGACAATTATGTCATTACACAATAATTCCTTTTTCTAGTCCTAATTTTTTAAGCTGAAGCAAATAACGTACAAGACAGTACAATGAAAATAATCATATTTTTCATGGACCATGATGTTTATTTATGTTTATATGTAATTTTTCTGCTCCTCTCTCTCTGTGTCTGTCTCTCTCTCTCTCCCTCCCTGTCTGTCTCCCTCTTTCTCTCAATCGCTCATTCTCTCATTCTTTCACTCTTTTATCCAGCTCCGTGCCATGATCATTGGGGTAAGTCAGTGACGGTCACATAAAAAGTTTTTCTTTGTTAAATTACACATTATCATCAAATTCAGGATTATCATTATAACTTAAGAAATATCAGAAAAGGATGTGCATTGATTTCCTGTGAATATCCTAACAGCAATATTGCATGACACAAGGGGAATTACAATGTATTAAATTGTTGTATTGTTGCTTGGTGCATGTTCATTGAAATTCCAAGCCCAAACCATGGTAAAAAAAAAAAGTATCATGTGATCATTAGACGAAAGCTTTAGTATGACACTTTCTTAAGAAAATTTATTTGAGACAAAATAATTTTTCACATACTTGAAAAACTACAAAGTTATTCTTTAGTTGTCAATTGCATGCATGTATGTGTACTGTGAATACATGTGTGTTGTGTATGTACTTAATTCAAATCATCCTTTTTATCTTCTTGTTTTTCAACACCAGATGTATACAGACCCAAGTGACCCTAATGTGAGTATACTGAAGCCATTCAGGCTGTTTAGATTAAAAATGCAAACAATGAGATGTTATAAAATAATATGCTTTCTTGTATTGTATGTTATTGCGGGTGCAAATCATATTTCAACATTTGTGGTCAAGAATGAATAAATTATCAAATTTGTTATTGCAGTCCCTTCTTTATCTTCCAGACTGCCATGGAGACCTACACTTTCAAGTTCACCTATTCCAAGAATGGACCAGATGTTGATATCTACAGGTCAGTCAAGTTTTGAGTGAGAACATTGGATAAAATGTCATGATAAACCACTTAATTAGTCCTGCTGCTGCAATATTTGATGATATTTAGACCAGTTAACATTTTTGTTTCTTGTGTAACATACAGATTAGTGAATAAGCAAAGGGGCCTATATATTGCGCACGGAGCCACCATAACTGTGTTATTTAATTTTGTACCCTTTGAAAACTATCCTGAGGACAATCACCCCCAGAACTACTTGCTACCCCTTAACAAAAATATCAACCCAATCTCCAGGGTGTAATGGGGAAGTTTTTGTAGGAGGTAATTGCAGGGGGTGTAGGTTGTGTGATGTAGATCTAGGAGTTAGTTTTGCCCTATTTCATTACTTGATAAAACTGAATATTCATTTTTACTTGATATAACTCGATATTTGTGTACTTGATATAACTAAATATTCATTTTAATGTTAATATATAGGAATGAAGAGAAGATTACAGGAGCGCATACTGAGGCCCAGACAAAGAGAGCAACCCTTCAGCTCCTTAGGACCATCCTTGTTCTGACCCAGTCTCTCAAGCTCCTTCCAGATGATGTCATGATGACCATGAAACTACTGTACTATGATGATGGTATGTATTATCCAGTTCAATCCAGTTCATTCCAGTTCATTCCAGTTCAATCCAGTTCGATCCAATCCAATCCTCAAAAGTATTTGGTTTAGCGCATTTCCCAGAAAGGTAAGATTGAATTAATTACAATCTTGAACCATTTACACCAAGCCCAGGTGTAAAATGGGTAGCTTGTTGGATGTTAATGTCTGTGTAAAAAAGAAAAACACCAACAAACAACTACCTGGAATGCTCTCAGTGGAGTGGAGATGGTGCACTGTAAAGTTCAGAAATGTGTCTGAATCCATTGATATTACTGTAAGTGCTTTGGTCAGTTAGTTGTAACACCTATTAAGATGCCCACTCCTAGATGACCAACGCTGCCTGGAAGACCCAGTGGCAGCAAATGAGAAGGCTCTTCAGTGTGCAGAACATTTGAGCTCAGATATGATGGATACGAAAGAAGCTGCTATATGACAAACTGATGCTATGAGATTTACCTTTACCATTATCAAGAATGTTTTGAATATCATCTGTACAGTGACACCAATGGACTATGAACCACCTGGTTTCCAGGCCTCAGACAGCGATGCCTTCAATTATGAAGATGAACCTATCAACCTCAGAGTAGGAGAAATCACAACTGTAAGTATGGTTTCTTTCTTCTTTTATTTAGAGCCAATTCGAGGACATGAGTTGGCTAAGCCAGGCTGTTGAACCAAAGATCGTTCATTAAAGGTACTTCTTTAAACCATTGCCCCTCAGAATGCAAATCCATTACCAGAACTACAGGGTATATGTTCACATCCTTGCTTGGATTGTTGTAATTGCTCCAAGTTTATGCTGAAACCATTCATTTGCTTAAATAACCATGAAAATACAGTCATGTTAACACATACAAATACTGTTGATGAATATCTCAGTTGCAGTGTCATACATTGTAATAATGCGTTCACATCTGACTAAGATAGCAAATATTTTTCAGTTTACATCTTACTAAGATAGCAACTCTTTTAGGTTTACATCTTATTTAGATATCAACTCTTTTAAGTTTACATCTTACTATTAAAGATAGCAACTCTTTTAAGTTTCAACATTATATTGATTGATACATTACTTATGATTATCAATACTCTTTGTTTAAGTAACTTAGTTAGATTTAGTTAAACATAAAATTCCAGTTTTGTGAAAAAGACTGTATCTAGCCAATGTTGAACCCATTGCCCACAGGAGTCAGGGGCTCTTGTATGAATGCTTTAAGAATGAGAGAATTCAGTAGTCAGTGAGTTAAAATAACAATCACCTTTCACCTATCTACGATCAAGTTTTTATGATGGGCGTGCACCGAATATGATAATATAAATTGGACTTTGGGGCATTTTGACCATGTAGAAAGTACTAGATAAGGAAGGATGAATGTCAATAGGCCTGGCCCTGTTTCATAAAACTTGTTACCAGAAACAAATGCTAAATTTCTAAAAAAAACTCGCTCTCAGCCAATCAAATGCCGGGATTTCAGTAGCTTGTAACTGTTATTGTAACTTGTTATTGATAACAAGTTTTATGAAACAGGACCCAGATGTATTGCTTGATAAGCCAAATACAAGTCCTTTGTTAACTCTTTGCCCGCTACGTTCGGCTAGCGGAACATACAGCGGGCTGCCAACTTCGACTCAAGTCACATTTCATTCACAATACACACGGAACGCATTTAATTCTATTGTGCGCACACACACACAATAGTAACGCGTGCTTCGCATTGTATACACATCACACTTCATTGCACCGCTTTCGCAGACATTGTTTACATTGACATTTTCCGAGAAAAATTGAGTTTTTGAAACTGCTTTTGCAAATATTCTGATGAGCTAGGTGGCACCCTAAAAACAATGTGGCACAGGGGGGATTGTGTACGTGGCGGGCAAAGAGTTAAAAAGATATGTCTTTTTGTGCCACCACATTTCAATAAATTATAATAGGATTATAGGAACTTGTTTTTGTTTGTTTGTTTTTTGCCAGATAATAATTTAATCTGTTGTCTTCTCTTTTATTCTCACTTTTAGCCCTTCCACACGTAAGTAGAATTTCTTTTATAAAGGATGGATAGGAAATTTGTAAAAGGAAAAAAAGAAAAGAAAACACCTCTTCAAACATAGAAGTGGTTTATAGGGAAATAGAGACATTCCAAAGCACTTGGGGAGAATTGAGTATGGATGTTCTGTCATGATATGTGCTAAGTACACATTTCTATTGCTCTAATTGATTAACAGACATACAATGCCCATTTCAAAACACATTTCAGAAATACTATTACAGATGGTCGTGACATATATATATATATATATATATATGGTCTTATCCTGCACCCCAAATCTATTTTAAGTTTATCTTAGATGGTACCAAGTATGCACCAAAATTGATTGGAAATTCAATAATGACAGACCTTATAAACTACTGTTTTTTTTTTTTTAGATGTACACTGTATGCACATTGTTACGTATCTTAACTATATGTAATCATATGCATATTCATGATTATGTAAATGTATGTTTTTCACTTAGTGTTTTTGTTAAGGGATTTCTTTGTGCATACCTCTAGTATAGTTTACGGTGCGGCTCTATGGTTGAGCGCGCTGTGTGTTAATTTCTTTTGTTGACGCTAAGATAAGCGTTCTTCCTTTCTTAGCCCTTTGTTGACGCTTAGTTTAGCGTTCTTCGTTCGTAGCTCTTTTGTTTAGCTACGCTAGGACTGTTTGTTTAGCTTTGTTTAAGAGTTTAATTAAACTGTTTTGAAGCGACGCTGTTTGTTGCGTGTTTTAGTCGACGCTTGTTTAGTTCGTCGATTGTTTGGTTGTAGTAACTGTTGCTTTTCTGTTGTTGTTATCGCTTTCCTTGGAAAGTTTGTTTTGTCTTATCCACAGGTTTCTAATGGACAAGGAGTCTGGATTTGGAGTGGATTCACTCCCCCCCAGTTTCGGTTGTCGGTACCGCCTCACTAGCGAGTGAGTTTGGTGCGGCAGGTAAGGGGGGTAAGGGCACCCCGAGTACAGGCTCGGGGCAGGTTACTCCACGCACTGGGTATTTTGCCGAGTGTTTCAGGAGTTTTGCCCTGTAGTAAGTTACCGACGGATACCGCGTCCGGGCCAGCCAGCGGGCTGTGCTCCGGCGCCTGTATGTCGAGGTCTATAAATTCAGCTCAGCTAGAATATAGAGACTCCTACTGGTGGCTTTCCCCCTCGTGGGTCTGTCCGTCGGTAGAGGCCCGGGCTTCACGGCCCGGGCTCTGTTGCGAGGCAACAGCCGTGCAAAGCACGAGCCATGCATTCAAGCATGAAGGAGACCCGGTTTACGCACCCGATTCATTTCGGCAGTATTCCTGCGTCCACATTTGGGGTGCCTGATAATAATCACGCCAGTGGAACGCCAAGGTCTCGAGCTCGCTGAGGCTTCTCACGAAGCACTGAAGCGAGCAGGCCCGGTCACTCCTCGCTTTGAAGCGAGCAGGCCCTGGTCACACCTCGCTGGTGTTTCTCACGAAACTTTGCAGCGAGCAGGCCTCGGTCTCACTCTCTGTAGTGGTTTCGCTGTAGCTTCTCAGGGAGCATTTCAGCGTGAGAGCCCCGGTCACACTGACCGTGCAGATCTCGCTCACGTTTCTTTAGAATCAGTGAGGCGAGACGGCCTGAGTTTATCTGGCATTGGTGCTAAGCGGAAGAGAGCTAGCAGGGCCAAGAAGCCTCCTTCCTCCCCGTTGCGACGGGAAGAAACGGAAGAGTGTGAGCGTCCTTGCCTCGGCTGGATCGCAAACAAAGAAGACAAAGAAGACAAAGGAATCGACGCCTGTGTCTTCCTTTTCGAGTTCTGCGCAGGCAGAGCTCAGAGTTCTCATGGAACAAATGTTCAATCAGCTGAGCTCCTCAGCTGTGTCGACGGGTGCACATACTTTGGCGTCAATTTCGTCACCTGGTATGTCAGCGGGTTCGGTACCTACCGTCCCCGTGCCCGGCTAGTGTGGTCGCGGAGCCCGCCTCTTTGTCTTCTGATTCGGATTCTTGTTCTGAATTTTCGGCTGCCGCTGTTTTGGCGTCAGAATCGTTACCTCGTACTGTCGTCTCTCGACAGGGTTTTGTCTCCCGGCGCCTGCTGCTCTCGGCGCTCCGCCGGGCGAGGAGTCGTTGGCCTCGGTGGGGGTTTTACCTCAGCCGTATGATTCGGTCACTATGGATCGTCAGTGTGATTGGGATTCTGTCTCCATTGTCTCGGAGGATTCGCAGCTGGACTCAGCACCGGTACAATTTTCGAGTTTGGGCTCCGATGCGAGGGCTGTGTTATCTGCCTGATACTTTTTCTCGTCCCAGCACTGGGGCTGGTGTTCCGTCTTCGCTGTTTAAACAGCGTTCATCTCAGGATTCTATTCCCCTGCCTGAGGAATTCAAGACTGAATTTGATAGGATTGCAGCTAACCCTATCGGGGTTTCTCGGGATGTGAGATCTCAAAGCTCTGCTTTTTCCTTCATTACGGAGGTTACTCGCAACTTTTTGTTGCGAAGAAACTTTCGCCTGATCTTGTTAATGTAGCGCTTCGTTTGGGAGTTAATCTCAAGAAGAAGTCGTACAAGGATCGAGATAAGCCCCTGGAGGTGATTTCATCTCTGACGGGATTTCCTTCGGCTCTCTGCCTATATGGGTTCTCTGGTCGGGTTCTCTGGTCAGTCTCTCGGCAAGAGCTGACGAATTGGGAATTTCGGCGGATGATTTGTTAGTACTTCAGAATATCCTTTTGTTACTGTCGGGCCTCTTGTGGTCGTCAATTTCTTGCACTTCTATCGCGGTGACCTCTCAGCGCCGTCAGCTGGCGCTGTCGGAGCTGGGGTGTTGGAGCGGGATATTCCTTCTTTGTGTGAAGGCATTCCTTCGTCGGAACAGTTCCTTTGTGGTGGTCAGTTCACAGCTATGCTGCAGAAGGAGATTGATAGGCGTAAACAGGCCGCTGATTTGGCGCGGCATTTCCGCCGCAACCTTTAACCAGGGGTCGTTCAAGACCTCCGTCTAGGTCGACTGGCGTGGGTTCACGTCATTTTACTCCTTCTCAGGCTCCTCTTCGGCCTCCCTTTCAGATCCCTCGTCGGGCTCCGCCCCAGCTCGGGCCCATTTACCCCCAGGCCTGTTCGGGCCGTGGCAGGGGTTCGTCTAGAGGTTGGAGTGGTCGAAGTCTTCGCCAAGTCCTTCCCTCCATCCAAGCGGCACTTTTGAAGGTTCGCCCGGCGCTTGTAGACCGGGTCGGCGGACGACTCGGGAGTTCCTTCCTCTTGGGAAGCTATCACCGAAGACACTGTCGTGCTCTCAGTCGTGCGAGAGGGCTTCTACATAGAGCTGGTAGAGCCCCTTCCGAACGGCGCCATTCGAGTTCGTCCGCCTCCGTTGTCCGCCCCTTTCCAGCAACACATCTCGAACGAGATTCTCATGTTGCTGGAGAAGGGCGCCATAGAGAGAGTCTCGGACCACCCTGGTCTGAGTCTCTCTCCGGTTTTTGTCATCCCCAAGCGCTCGGGGAAGTTGAGGATGATCCTCAACATGAAAAGGATCAACCTGCACATAGCTCCCATGCATTTTCGCATGGAACATCTGGCTACTATCCTCCCTTCATTAGGTCCGGAGGATTTAGCGGTTTCCTTGGACCTCAAGGATGCCTACTTCCATATTCCCATCCATCCACTTTCAAGGGATCTTCTGGGGTTCGCCTTTCGAGGAGAGACCTACAGATTCAAGGCCCTCCCTTTCGGCCTGAGGCCAGCACCTCGGGTTTTTACCCGAGTGGTTTCGGCCCTCACGGTGGCAAGTTCAGAGTCTCGCCTTCGGGAGCAGTTGAGTCTTCTACTGCAGGTCACACAGGGACTAGGGTTCCTGGTGAACTGGGACAAATCCGAGTTGGTTCCCACCCGCAGGTTGGTTTACCTGGGTGCGGAGTTGGATTTGCCGGCGCAGTTGGCCCGTCCCAGTGGGGACAGAGTTCGGTCCATTACCAAGGCGGCCCGGTCCCTGCGGCGTGCCCGCAGAGTGCCGGCCAAGCAGTGGCTCCAGTGGCTGGGTTTTTTGGCCAGCCTGGTCGATGTTTTTCAGGATGCTCGGCTTCTCATGAGGCCCTTTCAAAGGCATCTTCTGAGGTTCTACAGACCGAGTGTAGATTCCCTTTCAGTCAGGATTCCTTTACCAAAGGAGATCAAGCTTCTGTTGGCCCCTTGGTTGGACGGCGCTTTCTTGACTCGGGCAAGCCCTTTCGCGTGCCCCTGCCTTCGATCTCTCTGTCGACGGACGCCTCCCACCTGGGGTGGGGGTCACTGTTTGGGCAACATGGTGTCGGGACTTGGGATTTTCCGTCCTTCCGCACATCAATGTTTTGGAAATGATGGCGGCGTTCGCTTCGCTTCACCATTTCAGACAGTTGTTGTTTGGTCGCACGGTTCTACTGCTCACGGACAATACAACTGTGGCCTCCTACATAAATCGGCAGGGCGGCACGAGGTCGTCCAGCCTGGACGACTTAGCTGCTCGTCTGTGGCGGTGGTGTCGATCGGTGGAGATCACGCCTGTAGCATCCTTCATTCCTGGCCAGGACAATCTGGTAGCAGATTTCCTGTCCAGAGGGAGGTGCCTCCCTTCGAGTGGGCCCTCCATCGGCAAGTGTTCGACCTTCTCCTCTCGGTCTGGTCTCCTTTGGAGATCGACCTGTTCGCATCCCGTTCAATCATCGGCTTCCGATGTATTGTTCTCGAGTCGAGACCCGGAGGCTTGGGCGCTGGACGCCTTCTCGTTCCATTGGGGGTCTCTCCGGGTTATGCGTTTCCCCATTCGGTTTGATTCCTCAGGTCTTGAGGAAAATCAGATCGGACAGGGCTTGGGTTCTATTGATCGCCTCGTTGGCCGAGGAGGTCGTGGTTTCCGGACCTCCTGGATTTGTTAGCGGGTCAACCGCTTTGTCTTCCGCTGAAGGAGGACTTGGTGGCTCAGCCTCTCTCAGGGATACTTCATCCGCGGCCAGCGGTCCTCCATTTGACCGCTTGGCCGTTATCGGGAGGTTGCAAGAGCTGAGGGCCTCTCGGAAAGGGCCTCTCAGTTTTTGACCAGGAGCCGCCGAGTTTCGACGAGTGTTGTATAACTCTCGGTTAGAGGCCTTCCACCAGTGGTGTGAGGGGCTTGACGTGGTACCCAGGATGGCGTCTATTGGTGTCATAGCCGATTTTCTTATCTCTTTATTTGACAAGGGTAGATCTCTGTCCACGTTGCGTGGGTATCGTTCGCCATCGCTGCTATCCATGCAGGTTTCCCAGATGGCTCGAGTGTGTCTAACTCCCTCGACTGGCAATGTTGTTGCGGTCCTTCTTTCTGGAGAGACCGCCCCAACAGAAGCTGGCTCCTCCCTGAGTCTGCCCAAGGTTTTGGAGGCTTTATCTAAGCCTCCTTTTGAACCCTTGCCAAGGCTTCTCTGCACTGTCTCACAATCAAGACTTTGTTTTTAATTGCGATTGCGTCCGGGCAGAGGAGAGGCACGCTTCACGCCCTTTGCCTTTCTCCGGGCCACATTCGCTGGGAGAGAAAGGGTGTGAGACTTATTCCCAAGCCTTCTTTCCTAGCAAAGAATCAAACTGTCTCATCGGGTCCAGTGGAGATTTTCCTTTGTCCTTTGTCCAGTGTCTCCTCAGTCGAGGAAGACAAAGTCTGGTGTCCGGTTAGGGCTCTGAAGTGGTATTTGGACAAGACTAAAGGTGTTCGGAAGAATGAGCAGTTATTCCTGATTACGCGGGAACCCTTCTCTCCTGCGTCTAAGGAGTCCATCTCTAGATGGATCATTGAGGCGGTTCAGGCCGCAGGTCCTGAGGCTCTCTCGGAAGGTGTGCCTCCTCGGGCGCATGACACCAGGGGTATTAGTACCTCCTGGGCTTTGTTTCATGGTGTCGCCCTTCATGATATTATGAAGGCTGCCTTTTGGTTGTCGCCAAATACCTTTATTTCATGTTATCTCAAAGATATTCCGGCAAGTGAGGAACGTTTCGCTACTACCTCCTTGCTGGCGGCTTCTTCTTCGTTAGTTCCCGTTAACCCTTTTGTTTGGGACATGCCTCCCGCTTTCATCTGTGTTGGTCTAAGCAATAATAGGTAGATACATATGATTTATTGTGGTAAATTAGTTAAATCATAACTGATTTTATTATTTACTATATAAATCTATGTATCTACCTATGTCCCTCCCTCCGGCCCCTCTCCTTGTTTACAACATGTCCCTGGTCTGTCTCTGGGACTGCGTGAGAGAGGAAGTTTGTATGCGGACGTAGAGTGCGCGTGACTGAAGGGTATATTGGGGTGGGGTATGCACAACTGTGATTTTTTAATTTTCGATGACTGCTTTGTCTGGAGGACTAAGCAATAATAGGTAGATACATAGATTTATATAGTAAATAATAAAATCAGTTATGATTTAACTATTTTGCTGCTTTGAGTGATTGTGTCATGTGTGAGGATAATAAGTGAAACATGTAGAACCCTCTCTTTGAAATAGTATTCATCTGCTCTATCTTCAAATTCCGTCTCATTTTTTTCCTCCTCTTCCAAAAAAGGGTTAAACTGAGGATCACCACTGACAAGAAGCAGTTTGACATGAAGCCAGCAGGAGAAGAAGAAGAGGTGGAAGAAGAAGAGGCAGAGAAAGAGATGGATGGTGAAGAAATGAAGGATCAAGAAGAAGCTGACATGGATGATACAGAAAAGGAGAAGGTAACTTATTTATCAGTATCTCCATCAATCAGTATGAATTCTTAAACAGCTTTGAGACTGAACAACAATATTATCATTAATATTATCATTTCTTTATTGCAACCCAAACTTGAGGTTGGATTTTAATTACAAATAAAAATACAAACAGATAGATAACAGTCAGAACTCTAGGTGTTGTACTTGACTCTTCTTTGACCATGTCTCAACAGGTTACCTCACTTTGTAAGTCATTGAATTTTCATTTGTATAACATATCTAGGGTCAGAAGGATGTTAACTGATGAGGCATGCCATCATGCTATTCGCTCTCGTTATAAGCCGTCTTGATAATGCCAATTCTCTTTTGATTAATATTAATGTTTTGGATATTGTATTATATTATTCGACACCATCCGGGTGTTTACCCAATGAATAAGAGGTGTTGTCATAGTCACTAAGAGTGGACCTCATTTTTACGACAGACGGGTCTTGTGTAGTGCACTGTGCCCTAGCCTACCGCTGTAAGAAATTCTCATCATAATATCAAATTTCCCTCATCCTTGAGACATATGAAGGCAAGCTGGAGTATTTTCTGATGGGACCGCAGATTCGCTGCTTCAGAGACCTTTGCACACACAGACACATTAACTCATATCCTGCCATCAGGCCGCATGCACGCTACCATTATAGTGCTTTGTACACACGAGCGCGCTATCGACTGGTTGCTTAGTTCGCTCGAGCGAGCCACAGCTTAGCTGCTTTGTGCATGCATGCTCGCATTCGTAATAGCAGTTATTGTTCATGCTCATTGTACTGTGCTAAGTGTTTCGCATGCGCTATTGATCGCACCATCGCGTCCAACAGATTATCTCAAAATTGGTAATTAATTGGTAATTTAACCAGGTCTGGTTTCAGCAAATTACATTGCAGTACACATGGACACTGACTACTATGTGGCTTTCATCAAAATCAAAATCTAGATCTGTGTGGATGAAGAGAAGTCTGACATGAAAGATGGTCCCAAGACCGCAGAGGATGTACCAGATAGCAGTCCCAATGTACCAGGTAAAATTTGAAAACTTTCTCAAACATTTGAAGAAAAAAAATTTTCTTTAGAGCAAGTTCTGTACATTATTGTGTTGCGGGTAGAAGTTATTATCAAATCATTTTAGAGACTAACATCTTAATGCATCTTGATAGGTGGTCAAAAAATTAGTTCTAGAGTATTAAAGTTCTATATTTTTGGATTGTCTGTGGAAAGTGTTGTATAGAAATCATGATGAGATTATGATAGGGAGTATTATGATATTACCATAGTATTTTGATACGCAATGATGTTTTTGCCTGACGTTTTTGCACCTATCCATCGGCAATTTTCTTGAAATCTTTAAAAGCTGTTTTATGGTACATCGAAGTTTGAATGGCATGCAGACATGCAGGCTACCTCTCCAGAAAACCAGATTTGGGTAATCATTAAAAAAGAATAAAAAAACGATAAGGTATTATTTAAGAGACGGACGTAGATGTAGTATTGCTCTTTTTTTCTTCAATTTGGGATCCACAGAGAGCTATTTAGAGTTTTAATTTCTATTTTAAAAGCAAGTTAGCTGCTGTGGCATAATAATAATGATGATGATGACGACAACGACGACGACGAGGATGATGATGATGTTAATAATAATGTCTTGTTTACCCAGGGTAACCTCATCAGTACTAATACTGTTCTCCCTGAGGGCCCTGCAATCATAGTTTTAGTGTATAATGGCATAGTGTACATTCTTTATCACAGGAGCTGTTGATGAGGCTTCACAGAGCAGCAAGACTGGTGAGGAGGAAGAGGAAGTCATTGAAGAGGCCGTTCCACAATGCCCCTGTGGATGCAATGAGGTAAAGAAGGGATACCAGTCTCTTTCATACAATAATAAGTTGATCTGTTTTTTTACTTGTATTCTCATTAGAATTGAATATTACCGTAGAATACATAATACTTTAAAGGGAGTGTAGCTTGGCAAATACTGGTTAAAGCCATCTACGTCTTCTTTTGGACAACTGCACGTAAACGAATGGACTTGATTAATGGTAATCTCCTCACGCTTCGGTTTCGTGTATGTTGCACGCACGTGATTGCTGCGGTCGCATTGTCCGTAGTCCTATTTTACCCGTTTGGCCCGAGTCAGGCCACGGGAAAGACACGTAGTCTCGTCAGGCTACACTCCCTTTAAGTGATGAGGCAAATTTAAGGACTGTTTTTCTTTCAATAAAAATTGATGACATTTTGTGATTGGGAAGGGGGGGGGGGAGGATTCACAACTTGTGGGCTAGTTGTGTGCTGCTTCAAATTTCACATGCATAAATGATAGTCTTATTTGCATCCATGTTGTAGTTTTCACATACACACTCATGAACATGGTTGCACTTGGTTCTTAAGTGTAGTATAGAAATGTGTGTATACCCAATTAAAACTGATGAACATATATATCTATCAAATTTTATTTTAATAAGTTTTAACCCTTTGCATGCAGGATGATGGTCTGATGATACAGTGTGAGAAATGTCTTTACTGGCAGCATGCAGTATGTTTCATGATCCTGCACGAAGATGACGTACCTGAGAAACACTACTGTCACCAATGTGGAAAGGTAAGATTATGAACCTACCAAACGGCTCATAAAAAGGAGCTTAATGTTTAATAAGTTGAACTGTTATTGTATCATCTATTTGGAGCAATTAGGGGATTAACTATGTGAAGAAATATATGAGTCGATGCCCTTCTGGCTCTCGACAGATGGTACATAGTGGTCTAATGATTCAATGTGAGAAAGGTCAGTACAAGCAGCACGCATGCAGTATGCTTCATGATCCTGCACGAAGATGACGTACCTGAGAAGCACTACTGTCACCAATGTGGAAAGGTAAGATTATGGACCTACCAAACAGCTAAAAAAAGGTGGGCTTAATGTCACTTTATGTTGATCTGTATTGTAAGATGTGCAAAGGTTCTTCTTGAGAAGTTTGTACATAGTTTAGTGGAACCACAGTGAACTAAACCTGAATGAGCTAATATTATGACTTAATAAATAAACCTTTTCTAGAATTTTGCTTTATTCAATATTTCGCTCTCCTGTTTTATTTCTGTCATACACTGTCTCTCAGTATTTCCCTCTCTCTTTCTCTTTTTCACTTTTCTGTCTTTCATTTCCTCTTTGTTCTGCTCTCTTGTTATCTCTTTCTGTATATATATATCTCATGCTTGATTTCTCTAACTTATGCTTTCTCCATGTGACCATCTCAACCCCCCTCCCTTTCTATCTCTCTCTCTCTCTCTCTTAGGTTGGCGACCCACAATGTGAACCCACCGACCCTTACCTCAGCCAGATCGACTCCGCTCAAGTCAGAGCCACCTGCCTTTGGCGCCGCACGCTGGAAGCAGCCAAGGACATGGACAGAGCGACCGCGCCAACCTTGGCTAAACGGCTGGGGGTGGAGACTGGCGTTGCCCAGACCCTCCTCATGAAGCTAGAGAAGGAAGGTTACTGTAGTGTGGATGCTAAGAACAAAAGGTGGGTCAAATCTGTAATACATTTCATTTTATTATATATATTTGTGTATTCGGGCGTACCCAATCCAAGCTATGCTTACTGGGATTCGTGCCTTCTTCTTGTGGTAATATTTATGTTCCTACGTAAAAATGTTATTATTTGAACAGATGTCAAATATGTTGTCAAAATAATGGAAGAAAAGAAATGTTCATTTGTATTGAATTGAATTGAATTGAACTTGAGGCCGCCATCCTAGTCAAGCGTTGCTTATGATTGCTCTCTCTCCTGCACTTTTTCCACAGATAGTTCGGATAATACTTTAAATTTATAATAATATGTTATAGAAATATTAAGTTCGTTATTTTATGTATATATGTAAATAACATTTTGACAGGAAGTTATTATTGTTTGTATCTTTTGTATTATACCTTAGGTTTATATGTTATTTGTAATTCAGTTATTGTATTTGGAAAAAATGCAGAAATAAAATCAAATTAAAATGACGAAATATTTAATTATAATTTGATACTCTGCTCATTCTTATCTTATCTTGATATGAAATTAGTGCAATAAGTATCTTTAACCCCCAATTCTTATTATCAGCCCATTAACAGCCTAACAAATAGATAGAAATTGCTTTCAGTCTTACCCACAACGAAACTGAAGTCAAATGTGATAAACATGATTCTGTATAACTCACTTTTGATCTAAGGCTGATATGAAATTACTGCAATAAGAATCATCAATCCCCAAATTTGTTTATCATCAGCTAGAACTTTTGTAAGAAAAAAATAAGGGTTTTCAGTCTTAAACGCAAGTGAATATCAATGAAAGATCAGGGGAGTGTTTCACAAAGACTTAGATCAACTTTAAGTTGGACTTAACTATGGCAGGCCGTGATCATGCCACTGTTTTCTTTCACCATTTACTAGCATTGGTCTCTCAAGGGAAGTACAAATCATGGTCACAAACTAACAGAATTTACATTTGTTGATAATTCATTATTGAAGGAAAAAATATTATCTAAAGATCATAATGGTGAGAGCAAACAGTGGCATGAATGGTCTGCCATAGTTAAGTCCAACTTATAAAGTCGATCTTAGTCTTCTTGAAACACTCACCAGTATAGACAAGATTCTGATTTACCATTATTAATCTAGTGCTGATATGAATTTCACTGCATCAGGTATCTGTTGTTAACAAAAAATAATTGGATTTTTTTTCCAGCACTAATCAAGCAGAATCACATAGATTTTGCATATTTATTTAACAAGGCAAATCATTTTTATTGACAAAATATACTGTAATATGATACATCATTCATATATCCAATGCTGATATGAAACTAGTGCAATAGTTATTTTGAATCATAAATTTTTCAATTTTTCTGCACAAGCCTCACACATTTGCATTGACTTTCCTCGTAAGAATCTAACACGAGTAAGCTGAATTAAAAACAAGAAAAGAAATACCCAATATCATTGGGAAATTATTAACTTCATATACAGTCAAACCTGCTGTAGTGACCACCTGTCTACAAAGACCACATTATTTGTTTCCCTTGAAAATTGTTTCCCATTGAAACATGTACTATAGGCATATGTACATAAAGACCACCTGCCTATAAAGACCAGTTTTCTTGTCTCCCTTGAGCGGTCTTTATATACAGGTTTCACTGTATCTCCATAAACAGCCAGGCATGATAAGATAATTAATATGAATGTACAAAACAAATTGTATTTTTATTCAGGCTGGTGAAGTTTGTCAACCAGGAGAGAATACTGAAGCATGGCTTCCAGAAGTACCTCAGCAGACTTTCCCCTAGAGTGGAACTCGAAGAGATGGAGGCAGAACAGAAAAACGAGAAGGAAGCTACGGAGAACAAGAAGAACAAGACAAGCCTCCAACGCAAGAAAGCCGTCAAAAAGTCTGAGGTACTTACAATTGTCAGGGTTTATCATGTACTAAAGTCTGTATACCTGGGCTCATGTTCATAAAACCCTACTAAGCCTAATTATCAATTAACTATGTACTATAGCCTTTGTAATTAGTTGACAACTAGTATAGTAAGGTTTTATGAATATGGGCCCAGATGTCTTTTGCGTGTTTAGTTTTTTTGTAAATTAAAACAAGCCCTGTCTCTGCGGGTATTGAATTTTGGGAATGACCTTCACCAACTTAGAAACCATTCTTAATTCTGTAATAATATGAAGGGGTTGGTGCAATTTAGTGCTACTGCTAACCCACCCCTGCTACTAATCACAGAGAAACCTGTATAAAAAGACCACTCAAGGTAGACATATAAAGGTAGGTGGTCTTTATGTACAGGTTCCTTTGGTATATTTTCCAATGACAAATGCTACTCGAGGGAAACAGAAAATATGGTCTTTGTATACAGGTGGTCGCTAAAGCAGGTTACTGTACATGTATTTTGAGATAAATGTACTACTGTAAACGCTGTTATTTTCGCGTGATTAATTTTTCGCGCTGAGCGACCCCAAAACATATTCGAGGGTTCTCAAATTTGAGTTGCACGCAATTCAGCCCGTTCAAAACATGCATAAGAAGTCATGCTTATATTTTCGCGAGTTCTAAAATTCGCGCTTGCCAATCTTAGCGCGAAATCCGCGAAAATTAATGTACCGCAAATATTTCCGCGTTTACAGTATACTTGAAAGTTGATACTTTGTAGCAAGTCAGTGGAGGAGATTAAATTCTTACTGTTCTTGAACCTGGTTGTTATTTGAATTTGAATGTAATTATGAGTTTTAAAGTAGTAGGTGAGGATTAAATATGTGCATCTGCAGTTACTTGTTTTTGAAGAAAATTAGGTTTAACACAGTTTAACTAAAAGACTTGGAATGGTAGATAATAGAGAACTGAGGAAATATGTTACACTAAACCTCTGGGAAAACATACCAGCATAGATAGACTATTTCATCCTCAAACACTGTCTTATTTGCTACAATTTAGCACATTATTTTCTGAAGTTTAGCACAGTTTCACTGGAATGGAATGGCACTGCAAGAATGTACTAGAATGGCAGATAAAAGAGAATTGTGGAAATATGTTTCAATCAACCTCTGGGAAAACATACCATGATAGATAGACTATTTCACCAGCCCTCAAATGCTATCTTATTTGCTACAGTTGGAGAGGTTAACAGATCAGGCTGCGGACCTGAGTGTATCAGGGCTTAGGACCAGGTCTAGGCGCTCATCAGGACCAGGCACTCCCATGCAGGTCGAGGTAAGTCTAGACTTCAAATCCTTTTCCAGGCTGTAAATGGAGCAGTGGTTTTGTTGCCTGTTCCTTTGTTCACTTTTTTATTCATTCAGTTCTTCAGTCAGTCCGTCAGTCATTCTTTCATTAATTCACACAAGCATTCATTCTCTCTATTCTTTATTCATTCCTTCATTCTTTTACTCATTTATTCATCTATTCATCAATCCATTCATTCCTTTATTAATTAGCTTGTTACTTTAATTAATTCATTCATTAATTCATGCATTCATGTATCTGTTTATCATCTTTCTTGTGTAACAGAAAATTATAAGCTTATAGAGCAAAGAGTGTAGCACTTTAAAAAAATAAAATAAACAAAATCTCATTGATCTATACTGATTTCTGATGTAAATTGCAATTTTGGAATATGTTAATGATCTTTCCTTCGTTTGTTTTATATTTCGTGTTGAAATAATTTGCCAATAAGTTTACACTTCCTTTAACTGTATTCCCCTTTCTTTATTCTTTATTAGGAATTGCCAAAACAGAAAAGGTCAAAAAAGAGAAGCGCCACTACTCTGGATGGGGTAATTAAGTTTGAATTCAATAACCATCATTCCATTTGTATAAGGTAGCTCACCTGGAGACTACTGGCATTAAATTGAAAGCTGTGTCAGGAACTAAATGGGATTAATGCACTTTGAAAGGAGAAAGATAATCTTATATCTTGTCTAATATGTATCTATACATAAATTTTGTGTAAGATATTGAAAGGTGTAATTATAATAATATATACTTAAGACTAATATGATGTACAAGTCTGCCTGATGAGCAACGGCACAAAACCAAATAACAAAATAGTGTAGTGTGTTTTTGCTTTAAGAATATGATATCAAATTATTTTAGAAAGTTTCTCGTACACTAATGATTGGAATTATCAGCTCTTTACAATTTCTTTTTACAAAGGCCTGTAATGTAAATATGAAAAATGATGTGAATTCTTTATTTGCTGCACACTGAAACCCTTAAGGGACTACCACAATTTTTTTTTTAGTGCATTTATCTTTCGTACACATTGTACGTGTGACAAAAAAATCAACTGTAGTAGTACTCTATTGTTATAGTTAGTTGACAAAAGCATACAAAGTGTTCAAACATTATTGGTTGGTATTTAGGTATACAAGTACATCACCTTTGTGTGTTAAGATTATCTTTTCTATATATAAATGTGAGTTTACCCATTCTTTTTCTAATTTTATTGATCCTTTTTATCGGCAGAAACATGACTTTGATTTGGCATGCAGTCAGGAACCAGACGGGGGTCAGGAGCGAAAGAGACGCAAGTCCAGCATCGTCAACAATCCTGTCCTTGCCTAGACGATAAGACAGCAAACTTCACTATCTCTCAGGGCAAGAAAGACTTAGAAGCAAACATGTAGATATAATGATTTTGTAATTATCCAGCTAGCTGTTAGATATTTGACAGTCCAGGGCCCCATTTCACAAAACTTGTCATCAGTGACAAATGACAGTCTTTGTTATAAGCTAGTGAAATCCTTGCTTCTGATTGGTGATCAGCAGATTTGTCACTGATTTGTGTTATTTGTTATTGAAAAAAGGCTTTGTGAAACGGATCCCTTGTGCATTCCTTTATTCTCAAGCAATCCTGCCATTAAGTGGTGTACATCAGAATTGTAAAACAAAATTGTTAAAAGACACGAAAGCCAGTTGATCTCAGAAATTAGTATTAATTTTCCAGGGGATCTTGAATTCATTCTTTACCTGCAAGATAAGGCAGAGAAGCTCCATATCTTTATGAAAACATTATTCGTAAATAATGCATAAAAGAAGATAAAGTTTTTTGGCAATTAAATCTACCATCTCTTTATAAAAGAAAACTGACTTTATTACTATTTAATGCTGAAAGACGAAAGAGCCGTAACACAATAGAATGAGTTTCTAATTGTCCAGACAGTGTTAGTATTAACAAGTGAGTTTGAGTAACATTCCCTAATTTTTAACAATGCCATTCTTTCTCAGAGTAAGTTATCTCAGGGCACTCTAAGCAGTACAAATTTCAGAGTGCCACGAAATAATTTGTTTTAAGTGTAGTCATTTCTTTTCTATTCAATCGAATTGTGTCCTTAAAAATGTGTGTTTATTATTACTTTGATGCCCCAAATCAAGTTTATCCTTTACTTTGTTCTTTCTTACTTTTTGGTTGATTTATTATGAGACTGTGATCAAAGGTTGTGCTCTCATCATTAAGCTGAAAGTGTTTTGACATTCTTTTATACCACTACTTTAGATTTCTTATATTACTACAGTGAAACCTGCTTTTTAATAGCGACCACCTTTATAGAAAGACCACCTGCCTATAAAGACCACATTTTTTGTTTCCCCTGAACAGTATTTGTCATTGGAACATGTTCTAAAGGAACCTGTACATAAAGACCACCTACCTGTAAAGACAGCTATTCATGTCTCCCTTGAGTGGTCTTTATATACAGGTTTCACTGTATTTAAAAAAAAAATTGTTTTACATTCTGCATTCAACCTTGTTTCTTCTATTAAGAATAGGAGTTACATTTTTAATGTAGATATGTACATGTAAATATTTTATGCAAGATTGTTTACGGACACAAAGACGTGTGATGTAAATATGTTTAAAGTTATCATTTGATAAAGCGATAATTATATGTAAATACAAGTTATTTATTGCGATGAAAATATCTTGTCTTTGAAATGGGTGCTTTCAAAACAGTTGCTTTTTACCTAATTTATGAAGTAATTTAATAATATATTCATCAAGAAACAGTGTATATTTTCAGAGCGTTGATAATATAACTGGCAGATTATATCTAAATTTTATACCTTACTATGTTACGGCAAGCCTTACACAGTTGAATTAACTTGTTATTGTTCATATTCATATTTCATAATGCTATGAAGTTAAGAAAGGTATAGTTGAAGTCGTTATTAATACTTTTCATATTTTAACATTTTAGTAGAGTGTTCTGCACACTTTCCATGTTTTACAAATGGTTTAAAGTTGGCTCTGCCCAATTTTCATTTTCTTATTTGAATATATGAAAAGAAAACATAGTTTTTAAAGCTGAGGACTATAATATGTGTTTGAACTAATGTGCCTTCATATCAATGTGTTAATAGAAGAAGTTTTGATTATATATTGTCAGCTAATATTCTGTTGAACTTTTAGTAGTATTGTTTTATGATTTGTCAAAGTGAAGCCTAAATATGGCTAAATATGCGCATCGCATCAGGATAGAAAAGGCAATGAAAGAGGGCAACTTTTTGACAAACACATTCACGCCATTGCTATATATAAACAGTCATGGATTTTTTGAAACATAAATCAAAAGGAAAAAGGGAAGGTACAAAAATCACAAAAATTATTAATCATATCATTTTTATATTTTAACAATATGCTTTAATTTTGTTCAATACTATTTCATGAGGTATTGTGCAAAATTTTATATTACATTTAGTAGATTTATCTCATGTCCAAAAATTTGATATAGTTACTATTTTTTCTATGTTCATATTCATATTTTGGTTGTATCATATTGTCTTATGATACCTTGAAATGTTAACTTTCCAAAATGTTGTAGTGTGATATGCACCTTACTCTTGCCACTTTGTTACAAATATTCCGTTCATTAAATAAATCAATATTATTTTGTTATTCTGAAATTATTTTTGTTTGCATTTTGTCTTTTCCTGTTTCCTATAAAAACATTAGAATACAATGTATTACAAACATTAAAATCAAGAATATTACAATTTTTTATTTCTGTATCCATCCGGAAAGCAAACTGTATCATACTTTTACTGCACACATACATGTAGGTATAACCACGTGGTAAGGATATAAAGTTGGTAAATGCACCATCTCAATGAGGCTTAATGTTAGCTACACTCTCATTCAGATATGTCAAAACAGAACTTACAATTTATAACCAACCTCACTCTGCATTTTACGTTCCAAGGGGGTGTTTCACAAAGCCATTTTTCAATGACAAATAACAAAAATTAGTGACAAATCTGCTGATAACCAATCAGAGGCAAGGATTTCAGTAGCTTTATAACAAAAACTGTTGTTTGTCACTGACGACGAGTTTTGTGAAATGGAGCTCAGGGCCCCGTATTACAAAGAGTTGATATCAATCGTAACTTATTTGCGATTGATATCAATCGCAACCATGTACATAAGAGATAGGAGAATGCAAACTTGCGATTGATTGGAGGACTTACGATTGATTTGGATCAATCGTAACTCTTTGTAAGACGGGGCCCAGATGTGTCTTTTCATGCCACTACATTTTGCTAAGCCACCTAATTTTGCCTACTCCCTCACTTCCTCTTACACCAAACTGTCTCTTCCTTCTACCCTTCTCTCTTCATCCTCCCTCTCTCTTCCACACTCACCCTTTCTTCTTGTCTTCTCTTTCTGCCTCTTTCACTTTGCACACTTCCCTTTCCTTCTGCCTCTCTTTCTCTCCTTTCTAGCCTCTGCTATCACTCCCTCTGTTGCCTGCTCTATCTCTCCTTTCACTTACTTTGCCCACTCCCCTTTCCTTCTCTCTCTCCTCACCCTCGCCCATTCCATTACTTCCTCTCTAGCCTCTTCTATCACTCCCTCTCTCTTTCCTGCTCTATCTCTCCTTTCACTTACTTTGCCCACTCCCCTTTCCTTCTCTCTCCTCACCCTCGCCCATTCCATTACTTCCTTTCTAGCCTCTTCTATCACTCCCTCTCTCTTTCCTGCCCTATCTCTCCTTTCACTCACTTTGCCCACTCCACTTTCCTTCTCTCTCTCCTCACCCTCGCCCATTCCATTACTTCCTTTCTAGCCTCTTCTATCACTCCCTCTCTTTCCTGCCCTATCTCTCCTTTCACTCACTTTGCCCACTCCACTTTCCTTCTCTCTCTCCTCACCCTCGCCCATTCCATTACTTCCTTTCTAGCCTCTTCTATCACTCCCTCTATTGCCTGCTCTAGCTCTCCTTTCATATATTTTCCTTTTCTTGCTTTTTCTTTATTCCTAACCCACTGCACTTTTCCTCCCTCTTTCACTATCTTTCCTTCTCTCTCTCTCCCTTTCTTCCTTTGCTCAGGCATTTTCTTAAACACCTTGGTAGTTGGTACCCCTTTTCATTGATCAAAGAAGGCAATGAAAGGTATCTTTCAAATGGATCTTTTAATGCAAAAGGTGCAATTTATCCAATAAAAATAACATATTTACATGCACTTTACAAATAACTCCTATATTACAAGTGTCAAGGTTTTCATATCTTTTGAAAGCTTATTCAACATCTTTGTACTCTCCCCTTATGTTTCTACAACTGCCAACTACCATGTGCCAAAACACGATATTGAGTTTTCTTGTTATTTGCCCTCTGTCAAATCCCCCCCCCCAAAAAAAAAAAACTAGATGGAACTTCAACTGCGCGCAGTCGATGATGCCTCCGCCATAGAGCAATTTTACAAACCAAAATGGAAGCAATTTTTAAAATTCAAGTTTGATTGTAATCCATCTGTTGGTTCTAATGATAACGCGATCACGAGCTATTTTAGGATACATAATGAGCCCTGTGACCTTTGACCTCATGACCCCAAATCTAATCAGTTCATTGGCTCTGCAAGATACATACATGACCCAAGTTTGGCGGTAATCCATCAATCGGTTCTTGAGATAATGTGATCACAAGCTATTTTGCATACATAACGAGCCCTGTGACCTTTGACCTCGTGACCCCAAAGTCTAACCAGTTGATTAGCTCTGCAAGATACATACATAACCCAAGTTTGGCGGTAATCCATCAATCGGTTCTTGAGATAACACGATCACGAGCTATTTTTGCATACATAATGAGCCCTGTGACCTTTGACCTTTGACCTCGTGACCCCAAAATCTAATCAGTTCATTAGCTCTGCAAGATACATACATGACCCAAGTTTGGCGGTAATCCATCAATCGGTTCTTGAGATAACGCGATCACAAGCTATTTTTGCATACACAATGAGCCCTGTGACCTTTGACCTTTGACCTCGTGACCCCAAAATCTAATCAGTTCATTAGCTCTGCAAGATACATCCATGACCCAAGTTTGGCGGTAATCCATCAATCGGTTCTTGAGATAACGCGATCACGAGCTATTTTTGCATACATAATGAGCCTTGTGACCTTTGACCTTGGACCTCGTGACCCCAAAATCTAATCACTTCATTAGCTCTGCAAGATACATACATGACCCGAGTTTGGCGGTAATCCATCAATTGGTTCTTGAGATAACGCGATCACGAGAACGGGACGTACGTACGTACGTACGTACGGACGGACGGACAACCAGAAAACATAATGCCTCCGGCTACGTTGTAGCGGAGGCATAAAAATAAATAACAAATAACAAATAAAAATAATAATAATAAATAAATATTAAAAAAAAAAAAAAAAATTGACCAAAACTGTTTTTTGTGACTTACACTTACATAGGGGAAAGCAATTCTCATCCCTTTCTAATATCATTACGTTAAACAAGTTTTTGATGGCTAAACAAAAGCCACACAAAAACACATTCTAAACACAGACAGGCCTTAAAGTGTACAAGGAGGCCAGTAAGCATTTTTGCCAACTTTTGGCATGATGTCTGACTCGGTGGCTGCAATGCCTCTATCAAATTGGCAAATCTCAAAATCTCAAAACACTTTAGCTATTTTTCTTGTGCCTCTCGGACTGACCAAGCAATCTGTCCTAAAATTGAACATATCCAGTGCTTGCACATTTATATATACTTCGTTGTGTAAAACAAAAACTGGGAAATTATAATAAGAGGAAGAATAATTATCATTTTTTGTGACTAATTTATGCCTGCAGGAAAGTAAAGAGTTACATGCTAGTTCATGTACCTGTCCCCAAATGAGATCCATGATAAAACACGATATTTTAAAATGTACTTCTTTCTCTTGAAAATAACATGACATAATACTTGTGCACGATGAAACGCTCCATTTCATACTTTTAGATCGAGCCTCGGTTTTACTCAATTTACAAATAGAATCATCCTCTTAACCCCAATGCCACTTTCATGTATCAAATTAGTAAGGCTGATTGGTTATTACATGCAACTACTAGTATGCTTGTGTATTGTTGCCTTTTTTTAACACTTGAATATCATAGTTGTCGATACAGAGTATAAATGGAGGAATACCTGTACAAGCTTGCATGCATAACACATGCACATACATCACAACTAATACATGCAGTCAATCTGTATGGTATTGATGTGTAAATTGTGTATGTTATGTACATGTATGAAGGATTATATATTCGTCATTCATGCACATTAAAAGAGACATGCCAGCTCTGTTCAGTACACAAGGCACTTTCTAATAAGACAATCACAATTCTGTTTGCCGAAATGGGAATGTAAAGCAAAGAAACGTGCAAAAAAGCACTAAGGAAACCACAAAATATGATTTTCCTGGTGGTTTAAATTGCTAAAATTTGTAAGCAGGCCGGTAACATGGTATAACTTCATACTACTGTAAATGCCGTTGTTTTTGCGTGATTAATTTTTCGCGCAGAGAGACCCCAAAACAGATCCGCGAGTTCTTAAATTCGGGTTGCACGCAATGCAGCCCATTCAAAACATGCATAAGAAGTCATGCTTATGTTTGCGCGAGTTCTAAAATTCGTGCTTGCCGATCTTAGCGCAAAATCCGCGAAAATTAATGTACCGCCAATGTTTCCGTGTTTACAGTATCTGATGTTAGGCAGCTCATTAAGATTTGCATATTGATAGAAAGAATACATGCAATGCTTTTGATGAATCAGATAATAATGGTCTCATTTGTATAGAGCTTATTACTACGTTACTAAGCACTTTACATTGTACGTATTAGTATTACTTATTATTCAATAGCTAATCTGCACATGATAGTGCACATGCTCCACTCTCTTGGGAGTATTCCAGCCAGGCGCCATTTTACAAGTGCACACATGGCAATCCAACCACATTAACGTTCGCTTGCTACAGGGTACCCATTTAACACCTGGGTGGAGAGTGGCAAATGTAGATTAATGTCGTGCCAAAGGACATTAGATCAGTGAATAAACCTGGAATATAATAATGCAAAGGCGTACCTGCTATTTAAAGAGCTTTCAAAATTACATGTGGGTAACACTCCTCCTCTCCACCCCCCCCCCCAACGATCCTCTCAAAACATTTGCAATCTTCATTGGCAAATCATAATGCCAGGAATGATTTAAAGAAAGAGAGAGAAAAAAAACATAAAATTACAGCTTGAAAAGCCGCCTCCTTTGGGCTTAAAAAAAATAGCTTTTCAAGTTTTCACGTTAAAAAAACAAAAGCACTGCTTTAGTGCTTGGACGTATGCTGATAATCTTTTCTTATGTACACAAACAAATAAACATATGAACAAACTGTGTGCTGAGAACCAGAGGGCCATTGAAGGCATGTCTTTTGAAAGCAGTATTAATGCCGTTCTGACTCTTAACAGACGATAAAAAGCATGAATACAGACAATGAATTGTCCGTTGAATGCCAAAAGGGTGTTAATTTTACTCATATCCCTTATGTAAATCAATCCCTTCTGGTGTTCAACAGACATAACCAAAGCATGGATATACAGAGAGATGATTGGTCGATGACGACCAATGTTCACAGGCCAAGTCTGGGGCAGTCTGGATGCAGGAAGTTCCTCGGTTGCACTGCGCCATTTTGCTTGTCCCTGTAAAATTAGAAGAAAAATGCCTCAATGAATTACTGTTGAAGTAATAGATGACGTATGAAAGAATTATATTCCGTTATAAATAACTAAGAAAATTAAAGTTTATGAAATTTTCTGTGCAGAGCAATTTGGAGAGGAGCTCGCAAGATGAGTCACAGTGTTGCCAATTTGTGTTTCATTGATGACAACTTCAAAAATTTGTAACTTTCCCATTTCTTAATCTGGTGTTGCTTCAAACTTTCACTACTTTGTTTCTCTCATTTTCTGCTTTAACTCAAAACCAAGTTTATATCAGGGTGGACATTCCCTTTAATTTAATCTCTGGAGAAGAAGATGACTTACACATGGTACTGCAGATAGGTGAAGACGCCCTCTATCTGCTCCTCGGAGATCTCGCCATCTATCTGAGCCAGGTACGTGTAGAGTTCTTTGAAGAGGTCAAAGGGTATCCTCGCTGCCCCGCCCTCAGGGTCCTTGGTCAAAATCTCACAGATGACCTTCATGGCAGAGGTAATGTTCTAGAGGGTAAAGGTCATAGGTGAAGTATGGATAAGGTCAGAAGTCATGCTACACTGAGGTGGTGGGTTTATAAAAAAGAGGCTACAAAACTCCAGATTACTTGTTCTTCCTAAGCTCAATACTAAGTGAATACAAGTGAAATGCTCTCCCTCAAGAGATTTGTTACAGCGGATCAGGGCCCGTTGCATAAAACTTACCATTGATGGTAACTTTGCCATCAATGGCAACTACCATGGTAACAAACAGGGCTCAACAGCCAATCAAAATCAAGGTTTCCATGGTAGTTACCATTGATGGCAACGTTACCATCAAGGGTAAGTTTTGTGCAACGGGGGCCAGTTGAAATTTTAAAAATCAATCTTGAACCTGTTTATACCTCTTACCGTATACCTGTTTGATTTGGCATATAATTAATTGTTCTCTTTCATTTTGTTATATATTCTATCTTACTCTTGTTCTTTTGTTTATAATGCAGATGCTTTAATACGGGATTTTATTTGTGTACACGTGCACCTCAAGGCATTTGATTTCCAAGTAGATTTTGGTGCCTTACAAATCTTGCATATTATTATTATTACATGAATCGAGAGCATGTAATGCATATTGTAATAGTAGCAGACCAAAACTATCGGTCTGAATAGTATGCTAGACTGTGCTTACAGTTTACTTGGCTACACACATAACTGCTTGCCACTATTGTTCCAATTTTTGTGATTGGTACCCTTGAAGGCTCATTCAGATAGGAAGCAGTAAACCGTGCTTAAAAACACAACAACAACAAAACGTGAAAATGAATGGCAACTGCCCCCAACAAAGGTCACACACGTATTCACTGAGCCCCATGTTATAACGTATCAAATGAAGGTTATAACACTTACGTAATCATTAAGAAAATAATATAAAGTGGTATACCACAGAACTTTAAAATCAAATATAACATGTAAATGATTCGCAACTGCCCCCATCATAGGTCCTACAGGTATTCACTGAGCCCTGTATTACAACGTATAAAATGAAGGTTACTACACCTACGTCTTCGTAAAGAAAAAACCCACTGCGGTTTACCGCATCTGTATCTGCGTGGGACTTTAGAAAGAAAGAAAGAAAAACTTACCCCCGCAAGAGCTGAACAGGCCAGGGCAAAGAACTTGGACCAGTCGACCTCATCCCCGAAACTACCAATCTGTATTAAGCTGAACATTCTCTCCTTCGGAAGGCAGTTGTCCTTCCATTTCTGCTCAAGCTCATCGACTGAGATCGTCTTCTTGGGGCCAAGCTGTATGAGAGGACAAAAAAGAAATTATACTAAACCATATCTGCCAACCTTTCAAGGCAAAATTAGGAATAAAGTCATTTTGTATACTTTTTACACAGTAGTTTTGACAAAAGAGAGGAATCTAGGATCCATAAGATTAGTTTGAGGGCCAAAAAGTAGGAATAATTCCTCCAAAATAGGAATAGTGGTGTAGGGGATATATGTACATGTACATGGGAAGGGGCAAGGGAGACACATCCCTCCCAATCAAATTGTGAAAAAAATGACACAAGAAAAGAGAGAAAGAAAAGGAGAAGAGGGGAATGCCCAATGAAGAGAAAGGACCCAACTAATGGACACAACAACAACATTTAGCTGAAAGATGTGGTGCTTAATTGTCTGTTTAGCACTGAAAGGATGCCTGGTGTTAGTCCGGTGTCTGTCTTCTGTGTCGCCATAGGCATTTCAAAGACATTAAGAATAGGATGTGATACCCACATTTCTGTTTAGCACTCTAACAATCCCTGGTGTAAGAATAGTTGATGGTTTCTGCATCTTCATGGGTATTCTACAGACAAATGTTAAGAATGAAAATAAGGTACTTACCTGTCTGTTTAGCACTGAAAGGATGCCTGGTGTTAGTCCGGTGTCTGTCTTCTGTGTGGCCATGGGCATTTCAAGCCTCTCCTTCACCGGGGGTGTCTCGCCATTGGCTAGAGCATGGAAATATCTGTAAAATGAGAACAAATAAATGTTATAATCTACCACAGACAGGACAAACTGAGAATAATCCATTAAAATGAAGGGGACAACAAACAAATCAAACAAAAACAACTACAAAAACAAAAATTAAA
This sequence comes from Mesocentrotus franciscanus, assembly GCA_037976565.1. Lineage (NCBI taxonomy): Eukaryota > Metazoa > Echinodermata > Echinoidea > Camarodonta > Strongylocentrotidae > Mesocentrotus > Mesocentrotus franciscanus. The sequence continues at coordinate 27,891,306 of CP137684.1, forward strand.
AACTAACCTATACATACATGTACTGTCTAAAGCTACTCCATTATGAAAAATTAGTTATGTGAAGAAGAAAAAAAAGATAAAGATTTAAATTACAGACAACAATTTCAAGATTTAATCTAAAGAAAAAAGTTACATTACAAACAATTACTTCAGGATCTAATCTCGTACCTCAAAATGTTGATGCTGATGTGTATGTCAACTATTTGCCTTTTTAGTATAAGTGCCCCACTGTTGGTAACTTGGGGACAGTTTCTTGACACCGTCATAAGTCTAAGTCGTGGACATCCCATAGAAACGTATCTTAATTCTATATCACACCTTTGGATGTCCACGAATTTAGTTAGACTTATGACGGTATCGAGGAACTGCCCCTTGGTATTAGCACCAAGGGTGTTAAGCACTGGAGTAAAAACCCTGGTTTTGACTTACGCTGCTGACCACTGGAGGACATCGGCCGGCTGGGTTCTGATGGCCGACTTGGTGAACTGCTTCATGATGTCCGGGAGATCAGGGGGAATGTTGATCTGCTGAGAGCAGTACATGGGCACATCGTCACCTATTCCTGGCATCTTGATTCTGGTAGGACTCGTCTGCAAAGAAAGAGAAAATATAATCGTAATCATCACGGTGAAGATGAAGAGGAGGAAGAAGAAGGAGGAGGAGGAGGAAGAAGAAGGAGGAGGAGGAGGAAAATGAGGAGGAGGAGGGGAGGAGGAGGAGGGGAGGAGGAGGAGGGGGAGGAGGAGGAGGAAGAGGAGAAGGGGGGGGGGTGAGAAGCAAGAGTAGAAGAATGTGAACTTGATTTTTTTCCCAATTTGAATTGAAGAAGATTGATCTGCCATGTCTCCTTAGTCTAAGATTAAGAGGATTAAATTGCCAGAGAGATGTATTATTAATATTACTATTAGACAATATGTATACATTTTTCTTCCCACGACCATGTGTGAACCATTTACCAACTCCTCTGACTCTGAACCTCACCAGTCTTGAAAAATAAGAGACTGCCTAATTCGGGCATATCACTCAGACTCTGGGAGAAGTGTGTCTGATCTGGATCAGCAATTATACACAATTCATTTTGAAAAAATACATAATTATCAGTTATCTCCTAACTTAAACATTTGCACACATGAATCTCCTTAAACTAAGGAGAATTGAGAGAGAAAACAGTCCGCGAATTAAAATTGTGCCGTCTTTGGTTGTCGCTACACAAATCCCTACGAATGGGACCACACAAAGACAATAATTACCCCCTCGACAGTAGCGGCACAAATAACATAGCGCCTAGCGGATACAAATGAAGCAAAGAGATAAAAGTCCTGAAACATCGCTTAACTGAAAATTCAGTATTTCTTTCATATTTTCGAACAATTTTTAAGTAATATACTTACTTAACAAAAGAATTAACGTCAGATTCTGAAAATACGAAGTGCTCTTGATTTGACTTGCGTTGACAAGGCAACATAAAATTTCACGCATGCGCAGTGTTTGTCCCATGGAAGTGATTGTGCATGCAGTGCCTTTGTAGTGTCAGTATTTCGGGGGCTTTCTTGATTTGTATCAACATTATTTACATCAATCTAACTTTTTCTTTTTATTTGTGTACTTTTTTTAATTATTAAAATATATTTACTGCATGTAATTAACCACAGTAGGCCAATTTTTCTCAATTAAAGGAAACTTCATCCCAAGAAATAACTTTACTTATTCTGAGAGATTTATTATTATATTCTTGCCCGATAATCTACAAGATTCCCCTCCAAAGCAAGCGCGTAGCCAGGATTTTATTTTAGGGGGGCGGTAGTGAGCACGCAAAGCGTGCGAATAACTTACAGAGCGCGCGAAGCGCGTTCCCTAGGGGGGTCGGTGCAGGGAGGGGGGAGTTTCCTCCCTCCCGCGCGAAGCGCGGAAGCTTTGACGTTTCATTAAATAATATTGTTAGAGAAAGAAGACGATTCGTTGTACCGTTCTCGGCTCTTAGTCCTTGTCTGAATTCAGTTTCCCCCTCCCGCGCGAAACGCGGAAGCTTTGACGTTTAATTAAATTGTTAGAGAAAGAAGACGATTCGTTGTACCGTTCTCGGCTCTTAATCCTTGTCTGAATTCAGTTTCTCCCTCCCGCGCGAAGCGCGGAAGCTTTGACATTTCATTAAATTATTAGAGAAAGAAGATGTATTCGTTGTATACCGTTCTCGACTCTTAATCCTTCTCGCGCGAAGCGCGGAAGCTTTGAGATTCATTAAATTGTTAGAGAAAGAAGACGATTCGTTGTACCGTTCTCGGCTCTTAATCCTTGTCTGAATTCAGTTTCTCCCTCCCGCGCGAAGCGCGGAAGCTTTGACATTTCATTAAACTATTAGAGAAAGAAGTATTCGTTGTATACCGTTCTCGACTCTTAATCCTTCTCTCGCGCGAAGCGCGGAAGCTTTGAGTTTCATTAAATTGTTAGAGAAAGAAGACGATTCGTTTTACCGTTCTCGGCTTTTAATCCTTGTCTGAATTCAGTTTCCCCCTCGATCCGCGCGAAGCGCGGAAGCTTTGACGTTTCATTAAATTGTTAGAGGAAGAAGACGATTCGTTGTGCCGTTCTCGACCCTTAATCCTTGTCTGAATTCAGTCCTCTCCCCTCCCCCTCCTGCGCGAAGCGCGGAAGGCGGAAGCTATGACGTTTCATCAAATTATTAGAGAAAGAAGACGATTCGGTGTGGCCGTACTCGACTCTTAATCCTTCTCCCGCGCGAAGTGCGGAAGTTTTGACGTTTCATAAAATTAATAGAGAAGATGACGATTCGTTGTACCGTGCTCCTTTTTCTTCCTACGTCCTCTTCCTTTTTCTTTTCTCTTTCTTTTTTTTGGCCGGCGTTTTGGGGGCGACCGCCCGCCCCTGGCTACGCGCCTGCACCAAAGTGTACGAGAGAGCAGGAAGCTGTTTCCTGGAGAGAGGCATAAAGCAAGAATAATGTACAGTTTCTCAGCACGACATATGGGCATCGCGATTTTCTTGATATTGACGTACTATCACTAATTCACTATGTGAAGTCGTTTATCAAGTAAAATAAAATGTATTCAAATTTATGGATGCTTCCTTCCAATTCCCACTATGCGTGTTGATGAAGCATTTCATTCACCTGCTCAGGCGCGGATCAACGGGGGTCGGCCCCCCTCCCCTGAAAAAAGACGGGCTCCAAACCCCTGGCAAAAATAGCCACAAATCTTTTTTTTGCTCAACGGGGGGGGGGATGTTGAGGGAAAAAAAGATTTTATTTTTAGTGCTCACTACTCACTAGCCGCCCCTCCGTTGAGCAAAAACCTGCTATTATCCTTTGTACTACAATCGCCAGAACGCAAATTGCATAAATAAGTTGGTGCTCTTCTGGGTTGAAGGTTTATATATTTATTATTTATATCTCTCTCGTACATTTTCGGAAGGAATATAATACATCAAAGAGCAGGAAAACATCAATTTTTTTTCAGAATACCTACACTTATTCTTTGGGGTGATGTTTCTTTCAACTTGATTTTAAAATGTCACACAAAAAGTGGCCTTTTGGGCTCTCTCTCTGTATCTCTCTCTCTCTCTCTCTCTGTCTTTCTCTCTTCCCCTCTCTCTCTGTATATATATCTATATATCTATCTTCATTTCTCTTTCTCTCCATTTTCCTTCTGTGTTACTCCCCACACGGTTACACAATCACACAGACTCTCATAAAAAAAGACTTATTTCTTTTAATATACATCATAACGACTTCTCATTTTATTTACACATAAAAGGTACCCCTTTAAATCTACTATATGGATAAAACATATAGGTATATTGAACATGATTAAGTAAAAAGGGTTACCAGAGGCCTTAAATTGTCAATGCAATGTATTAAGTCCTAGCAGGGTTTTAGAAAGGGATTATTTAAACACAAATTTATACATTGAAAACATTCACTTTATCTTCAACGATGAGGGAGATATGTAAGACAAACACACACTACATTATTTTACTCGAGTAAACTTCTGAAAATCTATGGGGGCCTCGGTTTCAACAAAGTACAATTTCCTATAGGTAATAGTACTACTGTATAATAGTCACATCTAATAATAACTAGAAACTCTCTGGGCAGTGTACAATTATGATTTAAAGGCTATATACTAATATCAAAGCTACTGTTTACTTAAGCAGTTATCTCACCATAAACACATAAAACGATCGCACAGACTTTCGAAAAATCAAGTTATGGCAATTTCAACAGCCTTGTCCATCACCTTTAAAAATATGGAAACATTGCAATAAAACCGCCGTAGTATAATCCGAACATGATTTCAATGAGACGATACGGTATTAAAATTGCCCTCGAGTTGATTTTTCGAAGGTATAGTTGCGATCGTATATTGCATCAAAGCATTGTACAATATTATAATTTACAGTGATTCGCTAGAAAGCGTCACCGCCAACTAATTCAAATTTTTGCGAATGGATGAGCACTTTTTTGTTGTTGTATTTAGCTTACAAAATTTAGAATTATATAATTATTTACTGTAGAAGAAACTATTTTTTTAAAATAAAAATAAATAACACAAAATGTGACGTTGTCCGAACACACCTTTTGGAAGCTGTAACGGATTCTAAAACACTGCGACCTGTTAGATAAAGGTTGTTTTATGGTAGTACAGTCGTTTCTTTGAAAATCGTTAAATAGTTATCGAAGGGGGAGGAGAGGTTGCGACATATGCCAACGTGTACGTGAAAAGGAAAGCTGACTTTGGCCTGGGAAGGGGGGCTTTCCGTTATGCCATGCCCCTAGCTGGCCCCTTCATCGAAATGCCACCGACTTAGGAAAAAATGGTTGCGACATCCAGTTTGATTGTCCTCATCGTAAGTCCTCTACCGAATGAATGGAAGCGTATGAATCCTGTCGAGGGCCATAACCCCTGTCGTTCTCCTCATAAATGTGATAAAACTTTAAAAACCTGGTCGCATCCTCGTACCCATCCGCAAAATACGTCTCAAGATATGCCTTCGGAGGCGGATAGAGGCCGTCGCCGATGCGATACATCTGCAGCGCGCTGATGTCAAACCGTTGGCCTGTCGTGTCGACCCACCCGCAGGCTATCTTGTCTCGCATGTTCAGTCGGTTCTTCGGACTCGGAGAGATCTTGATCAGACTTCCGGGTAAGAACTGGAAGGTCACATCGCCAGAGAGGTTCTCCTTCCTGGACAAAGTAACGTCCCCAAGGAACTGCATGTTGGAAATAATGAATACAGTTAAACTTTTAAAGATCATATTGAGCAATATAACTGGGTATTGATTTTTGGTTTAATTCTATCTAAATCCAATTTGTTTGTAATTACTACGATCGCAAGACTTACACAAAATAATCCTAAGGCAATATCAATAGCCTGGTGCGTCACCTATGCAATTAGGTATTGAAAGTGCCCTTGAAATATTTTGTTTCGTTTAAAAGTATAAGGGCTTACTTCGTTCCATCGAGATTCAGGTCGGGTCGGGTTAACTTTCGTGAAAACATGCCCCAATATTCACGAAAGGTCGGGAAATTGAATGCAAATAATCACTTTTATTTTCCAAAGATGGTCCTAGAAGTAAGGCTATAGTCTTTTAACATAATTGTATGCATGTTCGATGATATGCTCTATAGAAAATACAGTTTATTGTTATTTTTTTGTAGTGTTATTATTATTATTGTTATTATTATCATTATCAGTATTATTTCTTAAATGGATTCCCACTCCAGACCTGTGCATTTACAGAGTGTGAAAAATAAATCCTACCTTGCCATTGCATGAGGGCGGTGTCCACGTCGTGAACCAGGGAACAAAGACGCTGCCCAGGATAACCTACATTAAAGAAAGCAAACGTCAACATCATATTTAATATTAAAGCTAAAATTGAGTACTGCGAGACCCGTCTTTAAAAAGTTGCGACTGATCGCAATCTATTTTCGATTGATATCAATCGCACTTATGCACATGGGAGATAGGAGACTACTAACTTGCGATTGATTGGAGGACTTGCGATTGATCCGGGTCAATCGCAGCTCTTTTTTAAGACGGGCCCCTGGTCATACGATTACATTGTGAAGGAAATCGTCTGGAAGCAATTAGGAAATGATGATTATGTATTATAATACAAAATGTGATCTGTGGAAATTTGGATGATCTAAATGACAAGTTGTCTGCATCTTACTGAAAAGCACATGCCTTGCACAGAGACAAATTACTACACACCTGTAGCATTTACAAAATAATCAACAAAATTATGTCACATAATGGACCATAATATTGACAAAAAAGATTTAAACCATTAGACACACAATTTTCGGCGAATTTCATAACAAACGACGCAAAATGCAGGTCGTTACATTAAAATCCTTGCCGTGATGAATTGGGTTAGAAAAGACGAAGAAAATTGAGAAAAACAATGGGAGGGGTTTTAAAGAAGGGAAGAGCTATATAGAGGACAAAAGAGGGATGAAAGAAAACTACGTAATATAGAGATCTATGTGTATAGTGGAAAAGACAGATTGGGTGAAAAAATATGATCTCAGACAATTTCGAAGAGATTAAGAGTTTTATAAGTAAAAAGATGAATTCTTCACCTCGATGAGCTCCTCTCGACTACCATAGCTTGAAATCTGGACCTCAGCACCCAAGGCCCAAGCCCGATCACCGACCTCGAACACTTTAGGTCCCTTCGACCTCACGCACGAGCTCGTCCCCTGATCGACGTCGTGAACTGTCAGCGCGTCGTACTTGTCGACCAATCGCAGCTCAGTAGCTTTGATGAATAATTTATGAGATGCTAATTTGTGCGCTTCCACTGGTAGAAGCCGGTCGAGGATCGCGCGGAGCCGACCAATGAAATCAAATCCCGGTGTGATGGCGCCATTTGGGAGGGGTGACATCTCGTCGACGATAACGTAAAGGCCATAGAGTAAATCCTATTAAAGTAAGGAGAAATTTAGATAATTGAATATAATTAAATATATCAATCGCGATATATATTAGTTCAAGTGAAAATAAAAAATTGATTGTGGCTTTTTATATGAAATTATCTTAATCTTTTCAACATTATCGTTAAAAAAAGGCAGTGATTTAAAATAATGTGTGGACAGTATACGACGTATCACGTGTCCCGAACATGATTTCTAAAGGGTATTGTGAGTGCCTTGAAATGTACATTTCTAAAAGCCTTTGCAATCATCTTGTTGTCTTATATTCTAAGATAAATTAAAAATACGTATCTGCAAAAGTAAATCAATCCTTAAGAATAAGATGGTGTTCCTAGTCTTTATACAGTCAAACCTGCTTTAGTGATCACCTGTCTACAAAGACCACCTGTCTACAAAGACCACATTTGTTGATTCCCTTGAAAATGGTTTCTCATTAAAACATGTACTAAAGGAACCTGTCTACAAAGACCACCTGTCTACAAAGACCACTTTTTGTGTTTCCCTTGGGCGGTCGCTATAGACAGGTTTGACTGTATCTCAACTTTATATAGGCCTAGACCAGCCAATCAAATATATCAACTGAGTAATTCACTGTAAAATCATACCTCTAAAAGCCTTACTTCCCGCGCAATAGTCAGCGTTTAGAATCTAAACAAAGTAATGCAAAATATATCGATATAATAATATTGAGCAAGTTACGTTTTGTAAAATCAATTACTAACATACACACACATCCCTCAATAACAAAATGCTTCCTAGAGAATCTTCACTTCTTAAAAAAAAGATAGAAAGAAGGAAAAAAAGGGGTGGACAAAGGAAAGAGGAAAGAAATAGAATTAAAGGAACAAAAAGAGAAGAAAAAGAGGTTTAAAAAAAAAGGGGGGATCATGTTTTTGGTGTGTCGTTTTGCTTTTTGGCCGGGGGGGCGTGCCCCAGTACCGCCCCCGGATCCGTTACTACTTTAAATTTACCGCTAATTTTTCAGGAGCCGTTGCTAAGATAGCAGCGATGATAGCACTGGAGGATGAACCGCCTATTGCCTGCATCTGGGAGAGGACTACGGTCCCGTGATCGAGGAGGCATTGCGCCACGCCTAGGTTGCTCAGACCGAAGAACGACGCCTCGGTGAATGACAGATTGAAGGGAGGAGACACATGTGACGTCATAATGGGTTGGATGTACCTGATAAGGGGATGATACGAAAGGGTAATAATGAGATAAATCAGGAAATATACATTATATGTGATCACAAATACTTTTGAGAAATAAACTTTAAAGCCTGTCTGCACTAGTTTGGCCAGGAGGGATTAGACCTCACAGCGTGGTCACTGACAGGTGGTTATCTCATCAACTCAGCTCTCAATTAACATAAGAAAAACAGGATCATGGGGGACCAACGGGCACCGCTTAGGCATTGTTTTCTATATAGAGGGAGCAAGTAGCTACAAGTAGTGCAGCGGGGCTTTAAGGTTGATTAATATACCCTATTATAATGCCCATAGAAAATAACATTCGGATTACGTAATATGTGCTTGTCATGTTCCCCCATTACAATATCTGATGGAAACGGCCTCACACGGCTATTGAAATTGCCTTTAAGCTGATTTCTCGAAATTCTTTCCGATCGTGTTAAATAAGAATAGGATAGGATCAAATCATATGTTTTTGTTTCTAATTTATAAGCGACCCTTCCGATTAATTGCCCTTTAAGACAGTGAAAGCTGTGTTACGATCTAAAGACTATTAAAACAATTAAATTGGAAATGATCATGGATTTAAAATGGGTAGACCTACCCGATAGGGTTTGATAATTATGTATGTTTGATATAAGCGCACCTGGCTGGAATCTATGGCTGGAAGGCTCTCCAGAAGAGTGGAGAGTGTGCACTATAATGTGTGGAATGGCGATTGAATCTAATGACTGCATGGTATAATAATAATTACAAATAAAGGTTTTAGAAACATAGAATTAAGCGCTATACAACATAATGTGACTGTTATCATGGTTATCAGTATATATTACTATTGCTATTATTGTTATTATATTATTATTGTTATTATTATTATTATTGTTATTTTCATTATTATTGTTATTATCATTATTATTATCATTATTATCATCATCAACATCATCATCACCATCATCATCTTCATCATCATCATTCTTATTACTATTATATAGGCTATTAGAAGTATAGTAGCAGGATCAGTAGTAAAACTAGTATAGTAGTAGTAGTAGTAGTAGTAGTAGTAGTAGTAGTAGTAGCAGCCTGTAGTAGATGTAGTAGTAGCATTAGTTGTTGCAGTAGTTGTAGTAGCTAGTAGTAGTACTAGTATTAAAATAACACCATTATTTAGTGTTTACAAGGCGTGTCCTATAACCTTGTCAGCAAATCAACAAAGTACTGTACTGCCACACAACAACATGTCCTTGCTGAAATTATCACGCCGATAAAAACCATTCAAAAATACGATTCTGATCAATGATATCGATCGTAATGATACACGGTTTATAAAGTGTTGTTAAGTGCGATGACTTTTGTATTGATATACGTGTATTATCCTTTGGGGTTAGATATCCCCTGCTGAGTCTGAGTTACTGGTATTGTAATGTGATCCAGACTGAGGTCTGTGTGTGTGTAGATTTAAACCTACAATTACATATACCGACTCTAGCAAATATTTTGAATATTAAATTATCATGTTCCCCATCATATTTTGCAGGTCTTAATATTGTGATTAATTCGGCCACCTCCTGCGAATTTTCTTCAATCCAACTAGCTAACTTACCACCCAATCATCCCAAGTCAATGTTGAAATGCTCGTAAAGTGTAGAACCTCACCTTCTTAAAAGTATGTTAAAAAGTTATGATTAATCATTGTATACATTTCCAGAAAAGGATGTCCCTACAAGGTTTGCTTATAATTATTATCAACTCTTTTCCTAATTTGTGTTGTGTAAAATGCTTTATAAAATGATACGCGTTGAGCCAAAATGTTTATTTTATTTTATTTCATTCTCTGGAACACATAATAAAGAATATAAGAAAAACCAATACAGTAACAAAATAATAGAAAATAAACCATCAACTAATGCCTGCGGACCAACAAAAGAAAACAAGATTTCTGTATACTCTCTTAGTTGAACGTAAACAAATGATCACTATTATCAAATCAAAATCTATTCCCCATCATTATTTTCTAACATACCCTTTTTTCAATTTGTATCATTTCTTGTAGCGACTTACCTTAAACTTTTCAAGACATGCAGATATAGTCAATAACGGATGAATCTTGCTTTAGACGAACGAAGTCCTTCGCTCTCGCTCTCTCTCTTACTCCAAAAACCGCAACAATTAGTATCCCGAACAGTGAAGATAACTGCGGTTTAATGACCTCGTTATAACATTATTCTATATAAACATGGTCGTGAAAGTTTGATATACCAATTACTGCGTGCATTAATTCCAGTAATCAAGCATGATTCAAACTCTCTCGCATCTCCGTCAATAAATTTACAAAATCTGAATGGAGACAGCGTCTATATCACCGCCCCTTTTTGCAATCGACGAAGTCGCTTCTGTAAAAGTCACCCCGCGCTTAAAACGCACACCTGGGTGATCTGAACCTATAGCTGTTCGTGTATGCTAGCGAACCGGTGCTCGTAATTTGGAACCAGTTCGTTAATCTCAAATAGGCAAATAGAATATTTTTCTCTTCCTATTATACCCAAGTCAAAAGGTAAACGATATCTTTGTGAATGATTTTCTTTCACCAGACGTATTTCTACCGGCACTGTATGTATGTGCTCATCTTTTGTACCCTGCCCTCGGCCCTCTGTACTTTCTGTTTGCGATACCAATATTGTAGTCTCGGATATTCAGACAGCTTTGAGGTTTGGGTGATGTTTAGGGCGAAGATAGAAACATAATTTAGGCCAATATATAAAAAAAAGAAAATGCTTAACAACCAGTAAATTGTTACTACAACTTACTTTTATTTCACTGGAGTTTATTTCCCTTCCACATGCCCTTTGTTTACATCATCAGCTTGCTAAACGCTTGTAGACTAAATGCTTCCAAAATAAGTTTTTGTTATGTTCACTTGCTCTGGTACAGAACAACAACTGTTTTAAAAGAGGTCTGTATTTAACGACTAAAATCCATTCGTTTGCAGGATGGGGGCAAACTGTACATGCTTTATCGGTACTTGAGAGCGCGTCGTGTAGCGATAGCAACCAATATGGCTAGGGGGTTGACCCGAGCGGTTAGCTAGGGCATGCTAGGTCGACAACTTGTTAAAGTTTGTAGGAGATACAGACAGATATACAGAGAGACAGATAGACTGGGAGAGACAGGGGAAAAGAAAAGGAGAGGAAGAAAGAAAGAGAGAGAGAGAGGGAGTGTTGTCATATTCCATATAAAATGCAACAGAAGGTGACCGTCGAAACGGATCACCGCGGCGACATTATAGAAACAAAAAAAAGTGCAGGCTGAAAATGATATCCAAAACGTCCTCCCCTCCGACCCGAAAATGATTTAGATATTACACTACCCAATAGCGTAACTACAGGGGACACGTGCCCCCCAATCGAATGGCAATAAATGGGGGGAGGGCGAGGGGAGAGATGAAGGGAAAAAAGGGAAAAGAACGTGGGATAGTAATAAGGAGAGAGATTGCTCGAAAACGCTCTTCAGAGATTATAATATAGTTATGTGAATCAGTAACGTGGGGACAACATGATAAGTCTTAAAAGAAATATGTTGTAAACATTTCTTTAAGGTGATACGATCTGGGTCCTTCTTGTAGCGTACAGCAGAGAAGAAAGAAAATGGAAAGGAGTGAAAGATAGAAGACAAAGAGAGTATATTATGTGTGTCCGCTTCACTTTAAAATGCAAAGCTTTCCCACTCTAAAGGGACAAGGGATTGTCCCCTCCCAGCCTAGTCAATCTGCCCCTCCAATTTTGTCCATCTATTACAGCGTTTTGGAAATAGATTTTGGAATAACGTCAACTTAAATACAAACATAGTATCAGAAACCGAAATATGCCAAAATTTATATCACTTTGGCTATTTTGATGAGCAAATAACATTTTAGAAATAGTTAAGTGTATTTTTTTCTCGCTCGCTGCGTTCAATCGCAGAATTCAGAAACGGGGGAAATTTCAGGCAGCGCGGTCCATGAAATATGATGATAAAACGCTTTCCGGCCGGGCACCTCGCTGTCCCAAATAATTATCGTCATGATTCGGGCAGCATTGCGCTCGAATATAAATGTGTGTGTGTGATTGGGTTTTTACAGACGTGTATCAATCAGACATGATTATTTACGTCTGGGGACCGACCTTTAACGTCACCATCCGAAAGACGTGACTCAGTTTCGAACCTGCGTCCTCGGCTGAATCAGTTTGTAACTTCCACTGTTAGCTGGATTACAGGCGCACGCCACAACGCCTAATAACATTATTTATTGTATTTTTAAATCGAAATGAAATTTATAACACAATAAAGTATCCTTTTTCCCTCGTTTGCTTCACTTCTCGCAAAATGGTTAAATCGGGATGATTCCTGGCAACGAGATGACCGAATATATAATTTTACATTATATCTAGTGAATGATGATTGAATAACATGTTTGCCTTATCAAAAGTACAAAAACTTCGCTCGCTCCCTCGCAATATTTCAGATCCGGATATTATATTTTCAGGCCAGATGCCCATACGTCTATGAATACGAGGGATGGAAAACAATCCTGTTTGAGATTGGGGTGACGCGAAACTTTTTAACTCCTAAAAGGGTGTCGCGACTAATTTTTTTTGAAAAACGCTGAGCCCAATGGCTGAGCCCACGCTACGACACTATAACACTACCGTTAATTAAGACGTTGACACAGACTCACAATACAAGAAATAGTTTTGTTTTTCTTTGTATGTACGAATCTCTTAGAGTCCGAATTTAGAGGGCTCCCTCTAAAACTCCAGCAAAACCAGGCGAATGTCGCTACATGCCTTTACCCGTAAATCACCCAAATAGGTCAAAATTTGACCTCATGGTCCAAATTGAGATTTTGGTATGGCTGGAAAAGGGGACTTCTCAGCCTTCAGATCCAAAAAAAATACCTAAATAATGGTTATGCATATGTCACAAGCTTTTGCCTCATTCATCACAGAAGCAAGCTTTTTATTATTAGAACTCTTACTCTGGTCTTCCATCTTTGAAGTACAATTTTTTACAATAAATTATTCCCAAAATCCCAAGAGCTCACGCTGTGATTTTTCATTGTTCAAAAATCCTGTGACATCATTGCCCATGCCATATTTGGAATCTACAGGGCTTGCACTTTCCACTGATAACAAACTCATTGGGGATCGTCTTAGAATTTTTGTTTTAAACTTTCGACCTCTAGATCTCACTCTAGATTGTAATGTATTTTTGACACTTTTAAGAACCTTCTGACATTTCGCATTATGATAATTTTTGTTTGTTTTTTTAACCTTTAATACCTCTTTCAAAATGAAGAAAATTATGTCTTATTTCATATTTACATGTACCAACATAAACAAAAATGTCATGCCACAAAAATATATTTCTGTTTCCACAGAGACTAGATTTTCAAACATTACCGAAATTCCTATGTAGTATATACATGTATATATATATATATATATATATATATATATATATATATATATATATATATATCGATTGTAAAAAAACTCGCCATAACTATGCCAAAATAAGCCCAACAGTGCTTTTCATTGCATAGACTTGCCAAAGAATGGCAATATCTAGATAATATATTACCAATTTCACATGTAAATATTTCAACATTTATTAATGTGTATAAATTATGTTGTCTTTTTGTGATATTGTTTATATTTTCTCGTGTTTTTTTTATTGTTTTGAAAATCTTTGATAACTTTAATACAAAACAATATAAAAAGTATTCGATTTTTTCAGACATTTTTTATTTAATGTACTTAAAGCTTGATAAAGATTGGAGAAGGTATTGATACCGTTGCTAAGGAGTCTGTGAGAGAATATTGCATGGCAGGAGTCAAGTGAATAAGTCTGAACTTTAAATGCGAATAT
>CP137684.1:27910358-28095358 GCA_037976565.1 Mesocentrotus franciscanus
AGCAATATTTAGATGCCATCCTCGCACTGGCTACAAAGATACATAGCCTTCCGCAGGGAGCTTTGACCCCTGGATTCGACCTCACACAGGAAATACGTCATATTCTTGAAGGTCTTCTTAAGGTACTTGAATAAAGGTTTACCAATTTGCTGCATATATTAATTTTTTTAATAAAAAATATTATCTATTCAATGTACACTGGTAAAATCACTTTGTACATGTATAATAATTCAGTTATTGAGATATTTTTGGCTGATCTGGGGGTTAACTTCCATGAGGGACAAACCTCAACCCCGGTATGTCTAACTTTAAAAAAAGATATAACAGGCTTTATAATGATAATGATCATAAGGCACACAGCCGCGTGTATTTTGTTTAGTCTGTTTTTACGTCAAACTACAATTAATATTGACCACCATGGCCGCTTAGATAAATTAGAGGACTTTCTTGAACAACGCTTTATTGCATGGTCTGATTGTTGAACAGGTGTTCACTTTCGGGGGGTCTTACCTCATAAAATTCATGCGAAATCTGGACATAATCATCAAACTATAAAATAGACATGAAGTAAATAGTTGAAATCGTAATATTTTGCACATTTTCTTCTCTTCCAGTTGCAGTAGCCTTACATGCCATCGCCAGGTGTTGTCGCTCTGTTATCATTGCTATTTTCACTGAATATGAAACAAAATAATAATGTTTCCATTAAGTTTTGTGTTCTGCTCCAATGTATTTTTCTCAGCTATACTTGAGCTCACTTTTACCTTTCATCGTTCATTCATGCACTCAACAGCATAATTGTCATGTCACGTGTTCAAATCGACTCCACGTACCACTGCACGAACTTGTGACGACGGAAAACATCCCAGTGCACATGCGCAGAAGACCACAAACGTTGGAGGAGGAGTTACAGCCCCTCAAGCCCCCCACGAAGTCGGACATCGTAACGGTCGACGGGAAGGCATATCTTTTTGGGGAAAAGCAAGTTGTGACGGCGTATTCGACAAAGCAGTCCCTCGTCGAGGTAAATATTAATACACTACTAAGTTTCATCGAAGAATTAAGATGGGAGGGGAGTGCAATGTAAATTTTAATTGATAACATTTTAAGCGTAAATGCATGCAGCGTGATAGTAATTTAAGTCATCGAAGCGCATTATCGATTTGGTTGCTAAGCCTTAAAGGGCAAGTCCACTCCAAAAATAACTTACTTTCAATAAAAGCAGAAAAATCAGACAAACCAATCAAAAAAGGTTTGAGCAAAATCGGATAACTAATAAGAAAGTTATGAAATTTTGAAAAAGTATGTAAAACTATGGAACAATGAGAATCACAACACAAATTGCCAAGATGGTTATCAGTTTGTGACGTCATGTCCTCACAAATTATCAATTGCTTTATATAGTTTAATCCCATTAATTTCCCTTTTTATCCCCCAAAACTTGATTTCCCCATGCCTTTGCCCAGGTTATATGATTTGTATCATATTGCGTGCATGACATTTCCCGAAAAACAATCTAACTTGGATGCTGATGTGAAGAAATAAGATTCTTAGGGTGAAAATAAGAAATTCATATTATGCAATATAAAGAAAATAATTAGTGGATAGTGAGGACCATACGTCACAGACTGATGAGTGAGTTGCCAATTTGTGTAGTGATTTTCAAAGTTTTTCATGTCATTAAAAATTCATAACTTTCTTATTAGTTATCCGATTTTGCTCAATTTTTGGGGATTGGTTTGTCTGATTTTTCTGGTTCTATTGAAAGTAAGTTATTTTTGGAGTGGACTTGGGCTTTAATCACGTGATTCATTTAATTTAATCAATTACAAATCTGATATCGTCTTATTTAAACTGAAAAAGATAACATAATTGTTGCCCAAAAGTTTTGGTTATAAAAAATGTTGTGAAAATTTCGTGGAAAATAATTTGTTGATAATCATAATTTTTCTCTTTCTCCTCCTCTTCCTCCTCCTCTTCCTCCTCCTCTTCCTCCTCCTCCTCCACCTTTGCTTCTTCTTCTCCATGATTTTCTTGTTCTTGTTCTTTTTCATCATCATCTTCTTTATTTTCTTCTCCCCCTCTTCGTCCTCCTTCTTCTTTTACTTCATTTCTTCTTTATCCCCCCTTCTCCACCATCTACTCTGATTTTCTTCTTCATCATCATCTTCTTCTTCTTCTTCTTCTTCTTCTTCTTCTTCTCCTCCTTCTTCTTATTTTCTCTTCTCCATTTTCACCTTCACTTTCATCTCATTCTACTTCCGTCGGACCTCCTTACCATTCATTCGCTTGACAGGTTTTACTCGCTGCAGTTTACTATCCATCCAGCCCCACGGCAAGTGCCCCGACGGTAATGGGAAAGGTATGTGAGATACCCCCCCCCCCTCCCTCCCCATCCCCTATTCCCCTCCGGTTACCTTACACCCGTTTCATGTACCAATTATGTCTATAATAGACCATTTTCGTAATGAACGTAATCAAATTTAATGCATAAATCTTTGTTAGTTACAAATAATTGTATTTCAATAGTCATGATGCGAATTGCATACATTAATTGTTGCTAGGTAGGACATAATTAATGCAATTCGCATTCTGACTACTGAAATACCATTATTTGTAAGAGGTGAATGAAATAATTTGTAACGAGGCACTTGACAAAGATTTTGCATTAAATTTGATTACATTACGAAAATGGTCTACCGGTATTCTAACGATTCTGCAACATTCTGCAACACCTTTAAAATACTATTTTCTGGCAGAAGAAAATGAACATCTTCATCAGTCACTTCATGTAAATTTTTAGAAATCCTACACTATCTTTTATGGGTGATTTATATGCTTTTTAAAATAATATTTGGTATAGCTAAATATATATTTTGTTAACATCATAATACTCAGATTCAACGTGTTCAGTAAAATTTGATTCAATCAAGACATTGCCGATGATGAGGATATGACAGAATTTAAGGAAAACGAAATTTATAAAGTAAAAGTTCTTAACACAATGAAATCTACTTTCAAGAAATAACCTCGATGACAATTTTATTTTAGGCCTATATATTGCCTTTACTACTGAAATTTAATTTGGTTGATTCTTGAAAGTCTTTGCGATCGTGTTTATTTAAACTATTTCAAAGTTAATTTTCTTAGTAAGACCTACATTGAGTTATTCGGTCATCATCCTTTAAGACAGTTTCAGTCCTGACTTATTTTAAATTTCGCTTTCATCACCAGCACTACGTCGACGTGAGCGCGCTCTCCGGAACGCCCAAAGACGCTGCCGACTGCGGATTCCCACCCACCGGTCACGTGATCACCATCGCGCCCGATAAGAACGCAGGGCTGAGCAGACCGCGCGACAACCTCACCCTGGGCCTTCGTGACGTCGGCAGAGATAATTACGTCATCAAACCGTGGCACATGTTTCGACTGGGCGAGGGGCTGTACCCCCCGCGGAGGGAAGAACTGGAAAAGACATTTCTCGATGGGGTGACGGATGCTAAGGAGTTCCTAAAAAAGTTTCAACTGTACGACGAAGGCTATGATAGCCACCCGTATAGGGAGCCTTTGTACTGATGTTTTGATGCTTATCATAATTCTGTATAAAGTAGGCCTATCAAAAAATGAACTGGCTGAATTCCGTTTGGTTGAAATAAATGCAAAGTTTGCAACAAGCCAATAACTGTCTTCGACGGGAATCGAACCCCGATCTTCGGCTGCGTACGTAGGCCAAATGCCTTAACCACTAGACCACGGAGGCGGGTTGTGCTGAGTGTGACATTCGGCTATATTTCATACAATCACCGACAGACAACCTCTCCAACTTCTGAGCTGTTTTCTTATTCCCTTTTTTTTCATTTTAAGATCGGGAGTGTAGAATTATCTCAAAACGCATACCTATAGATGTAGATATGCATTTTGATCTGAAAAGAGAACGAGAGAGAATCGTTAAAGAGAGAGAGAGAGAGAGAGAGAGAGAGAGGATAGAGAGGAGAGAGAGAGAGAGAGAGGGGAGAGAGAGAGAGAGAGAGAGAGGGGGGGGCGGAGGGGAGATATATAATTATATATATATAGAGAGAGAGAGAGAGAGAGAGAGCATGAAATAGCCTAGCTTCGTTTAATGGCAGGTGAAACATTTGCGTTGGTGTTTGGCCTTAAAAGGAGAAAGAGGGAAGAACCAACAAATTTGTATAAAAAAATAATCAGCTTAACATTTATTATCATGAATATAAAAGAAATTGTATAACCATTTTCAGTGGAAATGTATAGTATTAAATTCTTTGATACATATCGATATGAAGTTTGATGTGAAGAGTAGTTCTTTCTGAGACTTTCATAAATCTCGACTGGTTTTGAATTAATCACTAGCCGTAATGAGCATAGTTACGCCGACGATCTGTCTCTCTCCATGTGTCTGTCTGTATCCCTGCCCCCTGCCTGCCCCCCGCTCTCTCTCTTTTAACTACCATCACTACTGGATTATCCAGTAATCTCTGTACGGAGGTGGGGTGCACATCTCTCCAGAAGTGCTCATAATTCAACAAAGAAAAAGGTTGATAACGATATTTAATAGGCTTATATTTTCGTTGGGGACGGGGAGGGTGATGACAGAAATCTCTGACAAGAAGAAAGAAAGATAGATAGATAGAAGGGACCCCTAAATCGTTCGTTTCCCCCCTATTTGGTAAGTAGGAGGGGATAATAAAATTATTGCCCCCTGTTGCCTATTTTGCAGCCCCATGATGCTGAGATTCAATACATTTTTACCCCCTATAAAGCTCCCCCTCGCTCTTTATTTCTGTCTAAAAAAAAGTATCTAATTAATAGTTCTGTCGTTTGTGTATGTTCTATCTTACTCCTGTTCTTTTGTTTATAATTGCAGATGCTTTTAATGATCTCTTTTTCTTCTTCTTCTCAAGTGCGCCTTGAGCATTTGATTTCATGTGGATTCAGCTCCTTACAAATCTCATTATTATTACTGTATTTCTGTCCGTGTCTCTCTGTCTGTCTGTCTGGCTCTCTCTCAGTCAGTCACTCATTCACTATATCTCCCTCTCTCTCTCTCTCTCTCTCCCTATCTCTCTCTCCCCCTCTCTCTTCCTCTATCTCTCTCCCTCTATCTCATATCTCTCACTCACTCACTCATTATGTATTTCCCTCTTTCTCTATATCAAACCCACCTACACACACCATCGGAAACGTTGAGATGAAAACGCCCTAAATAATCTAAACAATGAGTTTCTGACCGTTCGAACCTTTTGTGTACCCCCAAATTATCAAAATAAGATACAAGGCGTAATTTCCGTTATAATTATTATTTTTCTTCAATAATTATTTTTGAGCCCTCCACGGGCTATTTATTAATAATCTTCACACAAACAAACAAACAAATCAAATATACTTGTGTGCATGTTTAAACACATTTAGAATAATCTTTCTATACAAACAACAATTATTGTAGCAACTGCCACTTTACAGCAAAATGTATTTCCATTCCAGATAGACGTAATTATATACACTATATTTCTCATCTTTATAATATTGTAAAACTTTCTCTTTCAACATAATTATCAAAAAGCGGAAAAATACTATTCCATTTACAAATAAACATCTGTTGTTTAATTAATATAATAATGCAATTTAGAGCATCGTTTCTTTTATCTTCAAAGCCAAAAATTATATTTTGTAAAGTGAACAAAATTCTAACATGAGTTCTTTCATAAATCCAGTTTAAGGTTTGTAATTATTGCTATTAGGTTCACTCATATATCATCTGCCATTATTAATGCAATACGTAAGCAGGTAAATTAGCAACACAAGATTTCACATGCATTACCGTTTAAACATTTAATCTTATTTGAAGTAATTTATGAATTCATACTTTACAATTATATAATCATGACAGATGATGCTTCCATATATCTTTCAAATTAATTTGTAATAATTATTCTGGATATGTATCGTAAAACTAAATATTCATTTACCATTTGAATGAGGTTTTCTAATAAAGACAAAATACAAATACAATCTTAATTCTCCGGCTGAAACATTATTGATGGGATAAAAATCGAGTGAGAGCTACCATAACTTAATTGTAATGGTGTGAACAAAAATGAAATAATGTTTTGGGGACTGGCTGAGAAATTATGCACCCAGTCATCTTTTGATTTAACTGGCCAGTTTATTTACTGTGGCGTATTTTAATTTGTTTGTCTTTTTGTCCTTATAGGGGCTTAAAGGGATGAAAGAAACAACGAACAAAAACAGTAACTTAGATCAAACGCGAAGGCGTGTTATTTATTGGTCTGTTTTGTTGTCCAGTAACTAAATGAGTCAGCTAGTGACATATATTTTATTGTAATTTTGGTTGAACAAAGTAGGCCTAATAAAACAAACTTGAGAAGGCGTTACCATGGCGCCGTACACTCCAAATAAGCCTCATCTCACTATAAAGAGAAAGCCGCTTTATTGTCTGGGGCGCGGTGGAGGTCGGCTGTCCAAGTGTTTCTTATATTTTAAGACCCCGGATCTCTGTTCTCAAAGAGATAATAGGCCTACTTGCTCCGATAAACGGTAGCTAAAATGTACCCGCAACTACAATTTTAACTTAAGGCCTTTTGTTGTGCCTATCAGGCGCAGGTCACACCTTTTGTATGCCCTTTTGCTCACTTTGTTGTGATTTTGTGCCACTTAAGTTTTTGTAAAGACCAACTGCCAATTGGTCCTTAATTAATTGGTTGTGAGCTTCTAAGAACTTCCTTCTTATGAGATGGAAAAGCCTCTTTGGATCATTATCTCCGTGAACCGCCTGAAGAGTAACAGGACTGAGTATGGTGATATTTATAAATACTATGTATAACAATTTTTTTTATTTCCGATTTTTTCATCCATCATTTTTGTGGAAGTAAACTGTATCATCTGTATGCATGCATGATTGCATCGAGTTGCTAACTGTTTGTCTTTGGTACAGCCGTTATCTCGATTTCTGCCCTACCATTAATATTGCATTCACGTATATTGGGGAAGAAAATGCCTGGATCACTAAGTTCATCACCTCAGCAGCGGTTTCTGGAGAAACTTATGAAACTTGGCACTCGTGTGGATCCTGAAAAACAGAGTTTCATGTGCGAAAACGACGGTAGATTATACTTTCGTGTGGACGCCGTGAAATTCGAAGGTATGTTGAAAAGAAAGTCCCTATATCGTGTACCGTTATTCACTTGTTTGTCTTAAAATGGACCCGTTAGTACGCTGTTATTGCGTGAAATGCATGTATTACAGCGTTTTTACTGTTGTACGATGTATTGAGTTTTGTGTTTGTTGTTTGGTGTCGACTGTAAATCAGTATTGTAACTAGTACTACTACTAGTAAGTATACTATTACTACTACTACTAGTAGACGAAGACTAGTACTAGAGTCTAACTCTAAGTCTAACTTCTAAGACTAATCAGTTACTGAGTTAGACTTAGTGTTACTCTAGAGAATAAATTAGAGATTGTTATTAATTATATTTCACTCGTAGTTGTACCACTGGCACTACCAGGCCATGTTGCTCACTCATTATTTATAGATACGTCTAGCTTTTTGAATTTAATTATTTTTCACTTAATCATTCAGCTCAGCATGCTCGCCCGGGCTGGGCAGGGCTCGGGCAAGGTTTTTTCCCTTTTTTTTCTTTCTTCCTTCAAATGACAAAGTCATACAATGTCCGACTCATCAAAGTTGAACAAGTTATATCGGGCAAAAACTTGTCTTTAACGCAACTTAAAGTTAAAAATGTCTACAACCACAAGTGTTTAATATTAGAAAACACTGTTTTTTTAAAATCCCCATCAAAATGAATGGCTTTGAAACATGTGCTATTTTTTCTGCAAAATTTGTAAATATTTATTATAGATCTAGAACTATTTTGTATATAGCCGTCTGGTATGGGTCATTCTTTAATAAAACTGACATTTGTCAACCTTCCCATATGTATAGAGGCGGTCAGAGGAGCCAGATGTAATCTCAGCTGCGCGAAACATCCGTCGATATCAGAGACTGAAGCTTTCGGTCTAGTATATATCTAGTTTTGATGGATGTTTATTTTATTCTTAAAGAGATTTTTTCATCCTTTGTTGGCACTTTCACAATACATGTTTGAGAAAGAGAGTATTTCAAGTTTAACAATGGTTCTAAGCGTGTTAAAATGTACAATTTTACATTATCGAGACAACAAAAAACAAGGAGAAGTAATTTTAGAAACAGCAAGAAAAGGAGATGAAATGTGTAAAGAATAAAATTAAATTGGAGAAACAAGACTAAAAGAAGACCATGGAAGTTGAAAGGCGGAATTCCAAACTTAAGAGAAGCAAATGCAAGTAAACTAGAGATGAAAGAAGTAAAACTTGAAGTAACCAAATTGAGATTTAAAAAAAAAATAGATACATAGGTGTACATTACATGTATAAAAAAAGAGATTTATAAAGTGAAACTTTAAAAGTTGGAAAGAGAAGTAAAGAAAGGAAACATATAAGGAGATTATATCAAATCTATTTAAAAGAAGAAAAACAAATCAGAAGAAGTGAAAAGAAAAAGTACAACAGAAGATTATACAAAAATATATCACAATACCTGTAACTCTGTAAGTATATTATAATTGAGAAATGATGTTCCATTCTTGTATACCATGCTTATCAGATACTAGTCAACTCCTTTGATTGTGAAAGACAATGTCTGTATGTTTATGTAGTACTTTGGAAATGTCTCACTGCATAATACCAGAAACATGTTCATTTTTTACCACTGCTAGTAAATTTAGTTTCACAGATTAGTCATAGAATATCCTTCCTTCTCCTGTCTCTCCGCAGACCTCTACGATTGGTCCAACCCCGACCAGAAATGGAAGAGTCATCGGGTTAGCGGTCGTCAGCTGAGACGATCCAACAGCATGCCTACGGGGAGTCTGGTGCAGCTGAACGAAGAGGGCATCGCTCTCTTCCGCTACGGGGAACTGCTCTTCGCCATTAAAGAGAAATGTCCCCATCTAGGTGAGAAATGTGATGTAATTTTGCAGTGCTTTGAGTACCTGGAGGGTGTTTCACAAAGACTAAGATCGACTTTAAGTTGGACTTAACTGGCAGGCCGTTCATGCCACTGTTTGCTCTCACCATTTACTGGCATTGGTCTCTCAAGGGACTTTACAAATCTGCAGAATTTACTCTTTTTTTGATAATTCATTATTGAAGGTAAAAATATTATAAAGATCATAATGGTGAGAGCAAACAGTGGCATGAACAACCTGCCATAGTTAAGTCCAACTTAAAGTCGATCTTGGTCTTTGTGAAACACTCCCCAGGCATAGTGGATATGAGTAATATAAAAATATCCAATATCAAATTCACCTGACAAGTAACTATCCCCAATGACAGCCATAGGCAAATACCTCTGGATAAACAACCCCTCTATTAATTACCCCCTTAAAAAAAGTTCCAATAAATATAGTGATTACAACTTTTTAAAAATCACAACTTTCTTACTTTTTGTCCAATTTCATTTAAAATTGCACCAGTCTACTTCTCTTTCTTTTAGAGTTGTTCGCTCTTGGTTGAATTTCCATTTAAATTTCTTTAAATTTCTTTTTTACCTATGGATTTAATTTCCTAGGAGGCCCTCTACACATGGGTGATATAGAGGTTTTACCGGATATGTCTATCTGCGTCAAATGTCCCTGGCATAAGTGGTGCATTGACCTGACCTCTGGAGAGGTCAAATCGCCCAAAGGTCGCACAGAAGTCAGCTCTGTGACCTTTCCCACCAAGATCGACGAGAGCGGGACCATCTTCATCGGGTTTCAGAAATTCAGCGGGAAGTATTTTTCAGGTGATGCAGATTTTTAGCTGCTATGCCATTCAGCATTCTCACCACAAAATTGTGAATCATTGCTCCTAATTTTCAAGTAAGTGTAAAATGGCCTAGCAATTTCCCAGGAGCAATGCTTAAGAAGACCTCAGCACTTTTGTTCACTGAAAATGTGCATCAGTACTGTAAAGGCAGAAAACTTTTGGGCACACAAAATGTTCTCAAATTTTGCAACTGGCTATTAAACTTTTGTGAAATCTTAATGCGGCAAAATAATTTAATCACAAATGACACCATATTGAATTCTTGTACACTGTACTTTGCAAAATTTTCTTGCCCTGAAAATCGCTGTCGGTTACCTTATCGTGAAAGTAGCAGGTTGCAACTTCTTTTTATAAAGGTATATTCTTTTCCCCTGTTAGTACTCTTGTTTGGGAGAAATGACTCCTATTCTAAAGTCCATTACTCTTGGTATTAGTACGAAATGTGTAATTCACTGGTGAGAACTTGGATGCCATTTATATGTACGGCACACAAGGGGGGTGTTTCACAAAGATCCTAAGTCGAACTTAACTCTAAGTTGGACTTAAACATTATGGAGAGCCATTTGCAGCCTTAAAATGAAATATATTCAAAAGCAAAAATTCAAGTATTTTAGACTTTTCATAAATTCCACATCAAGAACATGAAATCTCCTTGATAATAGAAAATATGAATGATTTGAATCGACATTTTATGCCTTTTAAAATAACTTTTACAAAATATTTTCAAAGATGCTAACGGCTTTCCATAATTGTTAAGTGCAACTTAGAGTTAAGTTTGACTTAGGATATTTGTGAAACACTCCCCAGGTTATGCAAAGTCTTGGTTTCTGTTCAGCCCCTGCGTTGATGGGTAAATTCAAGGGATGGCTAGTCTCATTGCATCATTTTTTTTTTTTACCATTGTGTCGTTAACACTCATTTATCAGCATTATAATACCCTGGCTAAAAGATTGAAAAGCCCTGCCCTGTACAAATGTATATTCTTGCTGCTTTGATAGTCCAATTTTGTTTTTATCTGGGAGATTTTCTTTCCATCATATGTCAGTTAAACTTATACATTGTGTAAAGATAGACAAAATATACCAGGGTGAATCAGAAAGACTTATAATTAATCTTATAAGGAAGTTGTTCCTAGTAAATATCTTAATTTTGAAAGCCATCAGAGGCTTAATAAATTCTAAAGTACTGAAGATGGTATTTTTTAACATAAATTGTTAGAAATCTTGTCACCTCAAGAAATTGTACATGCAGTGTGCTATGGTCTTTTACTGGGTCAAATATTGTAAGGAGGTTTAGTATTTATGTCTCAAACATTCCCTTTCTTTGTAACAGATTATATGCATTATTCCAGCTTAAAAGTGCCGAATTCATGACAAAGTTTTATCTTAAAAACATGGATTGAAGCTCAATATGCCTGTTCTCATGTTCAATGGGTGGGCAATTCTGTTCAGTATGTGTATCATGGTGTATGTACGCTTGCTTATAAATGTTCTGATAAGACGGGGCAAAACAGCTACGTTTTTAAATTTTTTTATGATGACACAAAAGGTACAGTAATATGCTTCACACATCTGTATCCTATAACTCAGAGCTTAGGGACTACGCGAAAGTCCTTTGTTGCGTTAAAATTTTTAAAAAACCCAGCGGCATTTTTGCGGCGTTTTACCACACCATATCTGAACAAGCCCTAATGCTTACTTCAGGGACCCGTTTCACAAAGCCTTTTTTCAATGATAAATGACAAAAATCAGTGACAAATCTGCTGATAACCAATCAGAAGCAAGGATTTCAGTAGCTTATAACAAAAACTGTCATTTGTCACTGATGACAAGTTTTGTGAAATAGGGCCCTGTTCTCTGAAGGATTTTTTTCCAAATTTGTCAATCACCTTCGTAAATTTAGACCATAGAGTCAATATTATTATTTAAAAAAAACTGACTGCAGTGAATATATATATACCAAGATGCCATTAGACGAACAGAAATTCGGAGAAAAAATGTGTCTTCCAGTGCCCCAAATGCTCTCCTTTTGAAGGTTTATTTCTTTCTTCAAAATTCATTGTGGAGATTGATCCAATGTAGTTTTACTGGAGGTCAAAATAAGACTCAGATTGACAGTTCATTGATGATGCCTACTTGGATATGTACATTGTAATGTGTGGCAAAATCCTGCCCATATATGTACATGTACTTCGTACTATAAATTATTACCGGTATTTTTTGTGTTAGAGAAATTTATGAAGTGTACGTAGAATGGGTAAAACTCTTTAAAAACATTTAGTCACTTTCAAGTGCTTTCATTCTTGTATTAATTGTAGTTTAACTATAATGTGTTACATATCAGATGCTTATGTACTCCAGGATTTTTGGATTTTACTACGGTACAAGTACATTTGAAGGTAAAAGTTATATATTTTAACATTATTGGCTTTTAATATTGTCTTACGGTTATCTGAAAGATTTTACCCTAATACTATATTTGTTAGCTTCACACTTTCCATCCATAAAATTGGCATTGTGCAATTACATAGAAGAATAGTCCATCTAAGGTCATCTATCAATGTATGTGTACATGTATTTTCTTTATATCTTTGCCCCATTTCGGGGGTATAATTTCTTGTTCTTTCTTTCTTCCTTACATATTCTCATTCCATTTTCTCATCTTAAATTTATCTCATTTTATTCTTTCTTTCTTTTTTTTCTTCAGTTGCACAAGTAAAATTTGTTTAGCCTTCTGTTTGGACCACATTACTGATCATTTTATTTTATTATGTTGAGAAAACATAACATTTTATCCATTGTTTAGCTTTAATTTCTTTTTAATATCAACCCAAATAATTTTCTAGGCATAGTCGCCAAGAAAAAATATGGAATTGTGATTAATTCTTACTCATATTATTATTATTTTTATTTTTTTAAACTAACATTTCCATAATCTTAAGAACTACTGTAATGTATTATAAGAATCCAGTCAACTTTTATACATGTACATAATCTGATTCAATGTTTCAAACTATTTTTATAGGAACCCTTAAACATCATAATGCCTAAGAATATTTTTACATAACCTATTATTATTTTTATTTTAAAAACTAACATTCTCATAATCTTAAGAACTACTGTAATATATTATAAGAATGCAGTTAACTTTTATACATGTACATAATCCGGTTAAACATTTTAAACTATTTTTATAGGAACCCTTGAACATCATAGTGCCTAAGTATATTTGAAACATAACCTTGTAAATAGACAGAGAGTTATTGTTCATATGTTGTATAATATTGTAAATAGATATGCTATGTAAAGGTATGACAGAGTCTTTGCAGTTTTATTGGTCATTCCTCTTCTCCTAGTATTCAGTG
The DNA here is from genome assembly GCA_037976565.1 of Mesocentrotus franciscanus. NCBI lineage: Eukaryota > Metazoa > Echinodermata > Echinoidea > Camarodonta > Strongylocentrotidae > Mesocentrotus > Mesocentrotus franciscanus. The sequence goes on from CP137684.1 coordinate 27,923,608, forward strand.
TTGCTGGAACGTTTGATATTTATTTCCTTAATAATCATGTTTTAAAAATGGCCGTATTGTACATACCACATCTTGTACATTGATTTTAGCCAATCAGAATTATATGTGTTTCACTTTACATGATTGAAATAGTGAAAGCCGAGTTTGCTTTATTTGTTTGAACATTCATGGTTTTTTTCCCAGCTATTAGGATCTTTTAAATGTCTTCAAGAAATATCCTTGCCTTTTTATTTCAAAGAAAGAACAGGGAAAATTCAGTCACATTTTAAAGTATATTTGATGGGATGTTTGTTGACACTAGTAAAGGTTTTTACCTTAAAAAACAAAATAATTGAAAGTCACAAGTATTCGTGCAAAATCCAATGTGATTCAACATTTCAAAAGATCTTATACAAAGTTGATCTTTGTATACTTAGACTGTAATACTCCTTTCGTAACCACTTTGAAGACTCGTGACATGTCTTTTCATATGTCTTTCTAACATTATTACATTTATGTTACGAATTGTGGTGGAAAGTCTTTATCCTAAAGATATTTTAAAAGAAACTGTAACCCCTTTTGTATCTCTGAATCTGATGTGAAATAAACCTAAATTTTCACTGTAAAATATATTGATATTTTGTAATATGTTATTTGTTCTTGTATGTTGACGTAGGTGATGGATTGTCTCGGTATAAAACATATTGGAAGAGACTTGGTAGCGAGTAAGGATAATTTAGAGGAAGAGGGTATGTAAATTAATTTTAAAAAAAAGTTTTCATTTTTATTGAAAGAAAAAACAAGCAAACCGAAAACAAAAAAAATTGTTGTTGTTTTGTTTTCGGTTTGCTTGTTGTTTTTTTATTGAAAGAAAAAAACAAGCAAACCGAAAACAAAACAACAACAATGAAAACAGTCATACTCTGTTTCGGCACGTTTCAATTGTGAATATTTATCACAATATACCACAAAATAGTTATTTCTCGGTTTTATACATTGAATATTGATGTTCTTTTCTCAAAAGAATATACAAATATGATATATGTGCGGAAGGCATTATGATTTCGGGTTGTCCGTACGTCTTGTAATTTCCAACATGAATAGGCCTACATGATCATAATATTGTCTTTCGAATTCGAAGTTTTTAGGTCCACTTGTACCAATGGAATTCCCTTCAGTGCCACCGAAAACCTAGCCAATCTTGGTCACCAACATTAGTTTCTTATTTAGCCAAGGTCACAACTGGTCGCGCACTACGTGACGTTGCAGCAGGTTCGCGGCAGGTTCATAGAAAACTCGTACGACGGACCCCGGGATTTGCACATTTATTCAGGACCACAGGGACACGCAAACAGCTGCAGGAGGCTGCATGGATATGCAGGCGCGGATCCAGGGGGGGGGCAGGGGCCCTTGGCTCCCCCCAGCGAAAACAAAAAAAAGAGAGAGAGAGAAGGAAAAGAAGGGAAAGGAAAAGAGGAGAGAGAGAGAGGAAAAGAAAGAAGAGAAAGAAGAAAAGAAAAGGGGGTAAAAGAAGGAGATCGGGGCGAAGGGCCTTGCCTCCTCCCATCAAAAAAAAAAGAGAGAAGGAAGGAGAGGGAAAGAAAAAAAGGAAAAGAGGAGATAAAGGGAAAGAAAAAAGAGGGCTTTGCCCCCTGGACCCCACCTAGGGCCCTAAGGCGTGCCCCTAGATGCTCATCTCACGGTAATTTAATGCCTAAAACCCCCGAGCTTACGGGAGCTCCGTCCCCTGGACCCCACGCCAATTAGTGACCTGCCAGTGTCATGAATAAGGTATCGAAATATGCTCATCTGACCGAAAATGCCCATACCCCCTGGGCTTCCGGGGGCTCCGCCCCTTGATCCCCGCCGGGGCTTTGCCTCTAGACCCCACGCCAATTTACGCTACGCTCTATCCGATCGTATATACTTTAGCCTCCCCCACCCACTTTGAAAAACGTTCAGCGGGGCCTGCATGTAAGAGTGGGGTGATGCGGATTTTTTTCTGCCCCCCCCCCAAAAAAAAAAAAAACGTTTTTGCTCATTACGCCACTGCTGGTCACCGTTACGTACCAATATTTTGCTCGCATAATTTAAAATTTGGGGGCCCCCTAAGAAATCCTGGATCCGCGCCTGTGGATATGTCATTTCGCTACATGTACGTCTTTTGATGAATACCGTTGATTTTACAGTCTACGCAAGGAGGTGAATGGAGCTGCACGTCCCTGTAACGTTGAAAGTTTGGCATTGTAACCAGTTTGAAGATAGAAGAAAAGTGCAGATCTCTGCGTCCGACGCAAGTGCATGCGAAATCCACCATGGACAAATCGGTGAGAGGCACACGGGCAGATAATTATGACCGTGGCTTTAGAGCATTCTGTAAATGAAAAATACACCTTTGATGTGTGTTGGAATGAATGATAATGAAATCGTATTTAGCTGGAATTTCCGACTTTTTTGTAGTGTTTCTTGAGGTCCATGCACATCGATCACGACGGGGTCTTGACGATATCGCAGAGTTCTTGCGGCGAGACGTTCCCGCCAGTGATCACCACGACCACCTTCCTATCCACGATGTCGGGCACCTTACCGAAGAGAACCGCCCCAAAGGCTGCAGCCCCCGCTGGCTCAACCACCAACCCGGCGTGGAACAGACGAGAGACGGCTTCGATGATTTCTTCCTCACTGAGTAGGAGAATGTCTTCTACGTACTCTTCAACATGGCGGAATGCATTGGAACCTAGTTATAGAAGACAAAACAGCCGGTATTGACTTACGTGGAGGTTTCGTGGCATAGTGGTTAATTCACTTGACTCTCAATCCAAGGATTGAGGGTTCGAATCCCAGCGCGGCACGTATAGTCCTTTGGCAAGACATTAAACCACAGTTGCCCCTCTCTCAATACCTGGCAATTCTTGGGGTAAAATAATTGCATGCAGGACCCTCGGGAAGGACAGCATTGATGTTGATGAGGGTTCATTGGGTAAACAATAATTACAGGTGTATTTTAAAATGACTTTTACTTGAGAAATACAGTCCCGTGAATATATTAGATGATTCAGAGCCCAAGAAGCGTTTCTTTTGCAATTTGTCTTATATAAACACGAATGATCCTAGCATGGTCGTACAGTGACATAATCGCATGAGGGGCTTAGGGTTTGACTGATACCCTAAACCTATAACTCTGACCCTAACCGTTACCCTAATCCCAAGGATATGCATTCGCTATGAGGAATGGTTTGTAGGACCATTAGTAGGTCCATGGTAGGACCGATGGGATGAAACCGTTTCACACGAGATCACCGAGGTTCATTGTGAAAACCACCGATGTTTAAATCTCAAATGGCCACACAAAATTGACACAAGGAAGATAGATGCGGTAAAGACTTACCTGCGAATGGAGGGGACAGTCCTGACGCGATAGAGCGTACATTCGGATCTTGTGCTGGTTTGCCTAACTGTTTGCTTTTGTACATACAACAAGCTGGTGAAGAGAATTAAAAAAAAAAAAATAAATAAAACCATTTAGGTGGATCCCAGAGGTAGCCTATATAGGTCCGAATTTGCATGCCGTCCCTCCCCCTACTAGGGTAACAAATGACAACGAATTAATATATTCCCGGGAAACAACGGAAGAGGAGAAAAACACATGCAGATATTTTCATATTAATATCTCCTAAAATGCTTTACAATGAACCGCGCACGTATCTATTAAAAACTGATTATTCAAATATTATTGACGGAAGCTTGTCTACAAAATGATCATTACAAATGATGTTTCAGCCAGGGGCGGATCCAGCCGGCGAGGGGGGGGGGGCCGAAAAAGGGGCCCACTTCGTGCGAAAATTTGAATCGTGCCGGTCGATTTTTCGCTCAGTGGGGGTGAGCCTCAGAATTTTTTTAACCACCACCCCTGAGCGCCACTGGTTTCAGCTACCTTTCCGAGCAGGGGCAATCACACAAAACTACCTAGAGTCCCTTCATAGAAAGCGAAATGATCGAGGACTCGATTTGTTGGAAACAAAATGGCGTTCGAAAGCATAGGTGTACAATCATGATTGTATTTCAATTTCGAACATAGTAACAGAAGCTCATCATCACACCTACACAGAAACGTTGCGTATAGTCAGGTGGCTTAGTGAAATTATCGTTACTTCCCGGATAAAAGCACCATTTTTGGTACAGGGCTTCCTTAGGACCTTCTCAACGATATTAGGCTAGGAGCCCCCGGCAAAAATGTCAATTTAAGGGTGTGGGAGCGCGGGCGTCTGTTTGGAGCCCCCAAATGATTTTATAACATTGATTTGTTGTTGTACAAATGCCATTTTTGGTACAGGGCTTCCTTAGGACCTACTGAACGATATTAGAGTAGGAGCCCCCGGCAAGGATATCATAGGGTGTGAGGTCGCCTCGTAGCCCCCGAATAATTTAGAAGGTAATATAACATTTATTTGTTGTTGTACAAATGCCATTTTTGGTACAGGGCTTTTATGACCTACTGAACGATATTAGGTAGGAATCCCCGGCAAGAATATCATATAAGGGTGTGAGGCAGGGCGTCGCCTCGTAGCCCCAAATAATTTAGAAGGTAATATAACATTTATTTGTGTTGCAAATGCCATTTTGGTACAGGGCTTTTAGGACCTACTGAACGATATTAGGTAGGAGCCCCGGCAAGCATATAAGTGTGGGACAGGGGCGTCGCCTCATAGTCCAAAACTAACTTGTAATGTAATGTATTGAGTTTTGTTGTACAAACGCCATGGGGCCCCAATCACACATATATGAATATTTATGCCGGGGCTCCCCTACCACCATTCAGCAGGTCCTAATAAAGCCCTGTACCAAAAATGGCGTTGTACAACAACAACTCAATGTTATATTACCTTACAAATTATTTGTGGACTACGAGGCGACGCCCCTGTCCCACACCCTTATATGATATTCTTGCCGGGGGCTCCTACCCTAATATCGTTCAGTAGGTCCTAAGCAAGCCCTGTACCAAAAATGGCATCTATACAACAACAAATAAATGTCATATTACCTTCTAAATTATTTGGGGGCTACGAAGCGACGCCCCCGCCCAACACCCTTATATGATTTTCTTGCCGGGGGCTCCTACCCTAATATCGTTCAGTAGGTCATAAGGAAGCCCTGTACCAAAAATTGCATTAGCACAACTACAAATAAATGTTATATTACCTTCTAAATTATTTGGGGGCTACGAGGCGACGCCCCGCCCCACACCCTTATATGATATTCTTGCCGGGGACTCCTACCCTAATATCGTTCAGTAGGTCCTAAGGAAGCCCTGTACCAAAATTGGCATTTGTACAACAACAAATCAATGTTATAAAATCAACTGGGGGCTCCAAAAAGACGCCCCCGCCCCACACCCTTAAATTGACATTTTTGCCGGGGGCTCCTAGCCTAATATCGTTTAGTAGGTCCTAAGGAAGCCGTGTACCAAAAATGGTGCTTTTATCCGGCAAGTAACGATAATCGATAAATTTGACGCTAAGCCACCTGACTAGTAATAGTGGAAACAAAAATGACGTTTAAATCATGAGTCTGTTGTTAGTACCTTGTTCGGGTTCCACCCCGTAGATTCTTGTATGAGATTTGCCTGAAAGTTTCACAGCAGCGGCTATTCCAGCCAGTAAACCTCCTCCCCCACAGCATACGACAATCACATCAGGGTCTGGCACTTCTTCAAGAATCTCTAAACCTGTGCTGAAATGATCGGGGAAACATTCAGCAGAAGAAAGGATATTATTTTTAGGAGCTGTGGTACTTCATAAAGTGTCTGCCGATCGAGGGCCACATAAATTATGAGAAGGGCATTAACTTGGATCAATTAATTAGAGTTATCGCATTTTTGCTCTCAGAAGGAGATTATTTCGAATTCAAAGCTCATAAGGATCAAACGTTTTACCATTAAGACACACTTAGATAAGATATTATTACAGTTTTTGGTGTAGCAGGGGTGCCCCGATCGAATGTTGAAAAATAGGGGAAACTGAAAAAAGGGGTTATTGAATTGGAAGCAAAAGAGATGAAAGGAATAAGAGGGACAGGGGGTGACAGTTACCTTCCGTGTCCACAGATTAAATTGAAATCGTCAAAGGGATGTAGATAATGCATGCCTTCATTGGTTACATAACGGTCAACCGTAGGCTGGAGCTCTCTGGCGGGCACGCGTTCAACTTCTGTTCCATAACTCTGAAAATATGTTAAGTGAAGAGTTAAGTAAATTAGTAAAAAGTTAACAATTTAATAATTTAGAGGGTATGACGTAAAATTAAAATTTGATCATGGGCTAAAATTGAGGTCACAATCGTTTTCGGACTTGAAATACCCAGGGTTGCCATTATTCTGTGATAAAAAAACATACAAGTACATGTAACTGAACTTGCCAAAATGTGCTTTAAAATCAAATCCATATTTGTTTTCTTTCCGCGCATCGCTAATTAAGACCTCACACCTTTACAAATTTTCGGTCATTGAACAACCTATTGAAGTTATATAGATATAATTATATATCATATCTCTGTCACGCCTTCACAAAATAAAAAATACATTTTATTCCCCAAAATGGCACTGCCTTGTATTTCTTTGTGATGGACGTGACTTGATTCAGTCGATTATTTAATTGGTTTGCCTATACGTTGACCCAACACGGTTAGAACTTGAGTCTTGTTTTGCAGATCGTTTCCAGAGTAAATCCCCAGCCTTGCCTGTGCCAGAAGACCCATTTCCCCTCCAATTCCCTCTCCCGCCTCATAATAAAAGACAATCATTTTACATCACAATATCCGATCCATGCGAGGCGTCATTTGCTTGACGTAGAACTGCGTCATCGGCTTGTATTGTCTTTGACGTCAAGTTGTGAAATTGCAAAATGTATAGGGTTCAAACACAGCTTTGAATGACTGGCGTATGATGATAATTGTCATTATAATCTTGATTATAGCGCAGCCAATATTGACGCAATCGAAATGACGCTTCGATCGGGTGCAACGCGGGCAAAGCACTTTAATATCCCGCCTATAATATAATTATATACCTTCATAATTTCCTCCCTGACCCTTGGGGCCGTATCGGGCATGAGGACCCTTGACTTCAGGCCTCGTTGCTGCATAGCAAAGGAGAAGGCCTTCCCATAGTTCCCTGCTGACATAGTAACTACTTCCTGTTGCACGGATTCGGGGATGTGAGCCAGTTGATTAGCAAGACCCCTGACCTTGAACGACCCTGGTCATAGGAGTAAATAAGACAAATCAACACAACATCAAAAGCTTCCGGGAAAATCATCTTCAGGGCAATTTCAATACTCTATTGTACGTATTGCCTACAGAAAATTATGTTCGTATTATATAATAATATGTTATTGAAAAGTTTGCACAATTCTAAAGGTGTTGAACAATAAATATTAAGACGTTTAAAATTGGAAAAGGCTGAATTTTCGAATTCTTTGCAATAGTGTAATTAATCATTAACATGCAGTAATTTTCTTTCACAATTTATTGGTAGTTATTGAAATGGCGATACAAAGTTGCAATACTTTAATTCAATGGGACATCGAAAGAAACGTAAAACTGAATCGTATGTGAGTGCAAGAATTTCACGAACATTTTGCACGATTGCTAGGGAACTGGTTCAGGCGTTAACAAATTACTTAAACAATATACAATTTAATTCAATTTTGAGATTTGTTAAGTAATAACTTCAATTATCATGGATGGAATGTAAACCCAAACATTGTGTGCAGGAATGGAGAAACCATTAAGATGATGGAGGTTGAGCTCACACTTCGGATAAGCCTCGGCATCGGCATTCCTCAGAATATTTGACTCTTCAATTATATTTTCTGAAGATACCTTTTGATATGCGGAACGATCGATGTGAGACCGAATCTTAATCAAATAAAAACCCACCTGTTGTCTGTGTATTTTCCAGCTTCAGACTTAGGTCACACGCTAAATCAAGCCTCATCCACTCTTGAGCATTGTGCGCCAGTGGAGTTCGTACGCAGAGGGCGCTCTCCTGCACGACCTTGTAGGCCTTCTGGATGTCTTCCATTGTGGCCAAAGGACAATTGGGGTCATACTTCTGCATGTTGGACTACTAGCCTGGAGAAACAATTGATTTTGTTAATTTCTTCGAAACATCAATTTATGTCCTCACAAGTCATGCACGATGTATAGTCACAGACTGCCGGTAATTCATTATCACTATTAGCTTTTAGGCGGTGCGGAAAAGAAATGTTCTTTACCATCATTTTTATAATAATAATAATAATATTCCGCTTTTATATAGCGCCCAATACATCGATCCAACGATGTGCCTAAGCGCTTTACAGATATATTATTACCCCGGTCATCGGATTCAGGCTTACCCGCAAACAATGTATGCACATTTTCCACTCCCTGGGAGCATTCCAGCCAGTCGCCATTTTACAAGCGCACACTTGCTTATCCAACCGCATGAACTTTCGCATCCTACCGGGTACCCATTTAACACCTGGGTGGAGAGTAGCAAGTGCAGGTAAATATCTTGCCAAAGGATATTAGTGCCGTGTCTGGATTCGAACCCTCGACCTTCGCCTCTCCAGTCAAGCGCCTTAAACCACTCGACCACGACATACCGATGGCCCATTGGTAGTAGACTTTCAGTATATTTTCTGTCAACAAGATTATGCTACATTCATGCCTAAATATGAGTTGAGGTTGCCAAACGTAAATGATTTCCAAATCGGGAGGGGGCTGATGTTTCTTTCCTATTGTGATTATCAGTTATTATCAACATCGGTTACACTATCTTATCAACTGAATAAATTGATATGAATGTCTTTTGAATAATTAAAAAGAGGTCAGAACACTGACAAATATTGAATTTGCGAGCCAACATACTTTACATGCTTACATTAATTGGATATCATGCAAAATAAAAGTTTATATAATAAAGTAATATTACTTTATTATAATGTAATTATTAAAATTACAACCGCCCCTCCCCACCGGATGTATAAAATCATTAATAGAAAACACAATGCTGGACTGTTCCCTTCATGACTAATCTAACAATAATTTGTTTGGCTGGCTGTACGTGCTTAACTGACTATAATAGTAGTCATTTTGCTTGACTATATACACTATAGGGCAAAGCATTCGTGCTTGCTTAAGGACCTGTTCATACTTGCTTAACTTGTATAGCTTGACAAAACTTGCTATACATTACGTGTTTGCCCGACTATAGTAGGCAACTGTCTTATACGACTAGTATTTTTGCTCAACAGTACGTCTTGCATGACAAGTAATTTTGCTCAACTATACTTGCATTGACTATTATTGACTAACTGAGTATATACTTACACAGGTCAGGGCCGTTGGTGTCGATGGTATACTAATTATTATGCAGCTGTCTTGTTGCAGACAAAGTTGATTATACTTTCTGCAATTAATGAATCTTCACAATTCAGCCATAACAATGCTGAAATGGTCAGTGTAAAAAGTTGTTTTGTGTCTGGGTCTGGGTATTTAACACGCATGCTTGGCTTCCTATACTGTTATCAAAACTGTGGCGAAACTAGTTAGCCAATAAAGTCGGGTCCAAAGTCTACTGCGTTTAAAGGCGGTTCTAGTCTGAAATGGGAACCGATCGAGTGAGGCACCAGTGACATCGATTGAAGGGGCGAGTGGCAGCGATTGAAGGGCCGGGCGGGGGTCACATGTTTATAAGGAGGGGCGATCCTCGGAGGGCTGTATCCCTCCGGAATGTCGAAAATATACCAATATTCGTGACAGCTCAAACTATCACCAAGTCTGCAAGCACATCATTCTTTGTGTATAGAGTATACTCTTCAGACATGCTGTTACATTAATACGACTGGCAAACAAAGACCAGTGCCCTAAACTTATAACTATCGATCACCTCATCGGTAATTGAGATGCCATTATTTATCTTAATAAAACAATATAAACAAATCTTCACTATTACAGTCAAACCTGTCTAAAGCGACCGCCCAAGGGAAACACAAAAAGTGGCCTTTGCAGACAGGTGGTCTTTGTAGACAGGTTCCTTTAGTACATGTTTCAATGAGAAACCATTTTCAAGGGAAACCAAATATGTGGTCTTTGTAGACAGGTGGTCTTTGTAGACAGGTGGTCACTAAAGCAGGTTTGACTGTATCATGTAATGGATACAGAGGATTGCTTTATGAGAAAACTATTCTGACAATTAAAGATACTATGTCCCTTTTGCAGCCAACATCAAATTCGGTAGAACTTTGCAGGAATTATGAATATGTCCTATCTGTGAATATCCTATCTGTGAAATTTAACCGTTAGCAGTGTCCTAATATTCAAATTATGCAAGGAAACCCGTTTACTTGCTAGACTTCACTGTCAGACACTATTGAGTGACTGACTGGCTTTTTCATCTTTGGTAATAACATACATAAAATGAGCTGTAAAGGGTACATGAGCATTTGTCTACATCAATAACCCACTTCTTGTAATGGCCAAAATTAAACTGATTGAATCTTTGCGCAGCATAAAACGTACCACCATTCGGTACAATGGTCTGAAAATCAGACTATTACTTACTGGCTCTATAGCTCCTAAGTCGATTCGACAACTAATAGTCGTTATTTTCCCACTTAAAGACATTTTCAAGCCCCCTTTTTTTAGGGAAGTTCTAAATTAGTATTGTCTTTCAAATGCCGTTGGAATTTAACCTTTTCATTTTTTGGCCTGCAAATGGGACATAGTACCTTAAAACCTAAACCCCCACGAAATAATTCTTTCTTTTCAGTAACATATTTCGGGTAAAAACACTAAAGGGAAAGGAACAGACGGACATAAATAATAATAATAATAACGGAAACGGTGCTTATGAAGCGCTTTCTACCGAAATGGAAAGCGCTGTTAGTGTGTAGGATCAGATTTATAAGGGCGATCGGGGGTCGGGGGTCGCTTTCCCTCGATCATCTCCGCGCCATCACTGATCACCTTGCATGGTCGGTTGTGATCAGGTATATATACTTTGTACTAACTAAAATGGTCAAATTGTGTAAAAGAGAAAGATAGGTACGATTAAGAGAATTAAAAGTGTGCTCACTGAAAGAATTCGAAAAAAGGGCACGCATGAGAAGCTACGAAAATTCAGTGGTAATTATTTTGCCGAGTATTAATCGCTGGACACAAATCCTAAAACTATTATTATCATTAGGCCTATAATCATCGTCATTTTTTCTTATTTTCTTATTGTTGTTGTTGTTGTTTTTGTTCTTGTTCCTTTTCTTGTTCTACTTGTTCTTGTTCTTGCCTTAGTCTCGTTCTTAATCTTATTCTTATTCTTACTCTTATCATTATCATCATCATCATCATCATCATCATCATCATCATTATCATTATTATTATTATTATTAATATAGTATCACTATATTATTATTAACACTACGAATACTATTATATTTCATCAAGTTGTTGATATTGTTATTTTAAATTCGTCAGTTACACTTTCTTCTTTTCTATCAAAAATAAAATGAATTAAATACCATTTCCATATTTAAGTATAATGGAGAAGAAGAAGGACAGCGCCACCAGCTAACACAAACAAATATATAAACAAGTAAAGAAGTAAAAAAAGAATTTTTTTAACAAACAAACATTAAACCACTATATCAGCAAAATCAAGACTGAACTGAAACCAGGAAGATGAGAACAAACAAAAGATTGATGGATAAATTTCACAACTCCTAGTATAAGGTATAAGGGGGCTTGGAAGTGGAGAAACTAAAGTAGTGGTATATGTGCCCATTTGCAGGCACAACTCTATAATTTCCAGTAATTTTTAGGATGTATTGTCATAGTCTGATGATGACCCTGGCCTGGGAATATAGCGACCATATGAGTCGGGCGTGATCAGCTGGGATCGTGGTTTTGTACAGTCAGACCGCAACGCCCGCGATAATTAGGCACACTGACCGAATTTACACAGCACCCGGAAATGGAATAAACCTTCGCATTTCGTGTCCCGCGATTTGCGAGATTTCGCGAGACTTTTGCACAGGTCAACAAACTTTATCACAGCTGCTTTGGCTTTCACTGTGCTGCTAAGCATGTCAGGGTAAGTGTATCTCCAGACTTTTCCACGTATTTTGATATGAAATTTTCCTAATTTTACCGGATCTGAGTGATTGTAAATATCCATTGAAATGTGTCCATATTTTCCTTCTTTCGTAGGAGGTATTCTGACATTACCTTGCATTTAGCGTTTTCCTGACCGATATAAGCGATGTTTTTCCCCAATTGTTTGATTTTTCACAACAGCAATGTTGGCAGATGTGATAAAGCGCAGAGTTCGATCGATGCACGATGTATTTTATTAGCTTTTATGTCCATGAAAGTTACACATTTTTCGATTTTCAACCGGAAGTTGTGTGACGGCCACGTTAAAATCACTCATTTTTGCCGATATGGCGCGAAAAGTGTATGTTTGGCCAACATGGCCGCACTTTCGTAGTCATCACCGACTCACCGTGACCGGTCCCATACATTGCCTTTTCTGTACCAATCCGGCATAAAAGCCATATCTGATCTGGGGCCCTCGACTTACATGTACTATCCCATTATTAGCAAGCTTTCTTGATAATATTATTAAGGCTAGGGTATTTTTCAATTAGTTATGCTTAATCCATTTTATTTTGACACGAATTTAACAGTCAATTGTGCATTTTGTGAGAGTTAAACAGGAAACACTGACTCTGGACTCAAGATTCAGACAAGAGTCTGGTCAGACTCTGATAATTATTTTAATTTAGGGATTTTCAAACTTTGGTTCTGCCTTCTGGTTCTGGCCAACTCAAACTTAATACAACCAGCCATAGAAATAAGCAGCATTTCCCTTGTGCGAGTTGTATTATGAGTATGAACAAAGCAGAATTAAAACAAAAAGCCAAAGTTAAACACTTAACATTTTATTTTTACAACTTGTGGCTTTTCGTGCACATGCGGAAAAATGAAGTGAAAACTTCATGAGTCTGACACCTTTGTCTACCATAAATGGCTAGCTACTTTGATCAGATCTTCTAAAATCCCCATACATTGAACTAAGCCATTTTATATTCCTATTTATTATTTGTTGTTGTTTTTCTGACAGATGCACTCAACCATCGACAACAAGTTTTCGAAAGACACAGACTTCACACGTCAGTCGCCATTGCATTCCTGGATCAACATTTGCTGTACTCCATGCCTTTTTTCGTTGAAGACTCGACAGAAGTTTTACTCCACATAGGAACAAACAAAGTTTGAAAAGGGAGTTTGGGAGAAGGACGAGAAGGATTTTGTTCAGCTTATTCTTTCAGTAAAAGAAAAATCCATTTCAAGTGATTACATTTTTGTATCTCTGATACTTCCAAGGTGGGATTCCGGAGCTTTACATGAATAAAGCATTTACAATAAAACACTGATTGAACTGTTACTGTTATACAATTTAAAGATGTTTTACTCTGATGATACTTTTATTCTCAGCGACACATTTAATGCACGTAATGGTCTCAATATACAGTACATGTCAAAGTCATGCAGTTTATAAATTAATTATGAATGTTATAAAATGGAAATGTTAATATTATTCCTAGTCCTATTTCATTTATAATTATTTATCATTAGTAGTAGTGTTAATAATATATTTTTTGTTTAACCGTTGTCTGTTTACTTAGCTATTCAGAAGAAACCAGAGCTAGTTTCTTCTGGGTTAGTTAGCATGAATGTTGATTAAGAAATGTAAATTACACAGACCTGTTAAATATATTTTTCATATTTGTATTTCATCCAAATATAGTACCTACACAAGGTGAACATATTAATGTAAATAGTCAAGCATTGACATATTTTGATAGGTTGATAAATTGTAAGAAAATGTAGAAATAATGGAATGGAAGCAGATCTACTGGTATGTAACATTCTCAAAGTATCAATGATAATAAAAATTGTAAACTGTAATTAAGTGTAAAGCTTACAAATTTCAATTACAATCACGTTGATGGTGATGATGATTATGATGATGATGGTGATGGTGCATGGTGATTATGATGGTAATGGCGATGGTGATGATGATCATAATGGCAATGGTGACGATGTCGGTGGTGATGGTGATAATGGCGATGATGATGGCTGTGCTGATGATGATGGTGATTATGATGATGGCGATGATCGTGATGGTGATGATGACGGTGATTATGATGATGGCAATGGTGAAGGCGATGAGCATGATGGCTATGGTGATAATGCTGACGGTGATTATGATAATGGCAATGGTGATGGCGATGATCATGATGGCTATGGTGATGACGGTGATTATGATGGCGATGATCGTGATGGTGATGATGACGGTGATTATGATGGTGATGGCGATGAGCATGATGGCTATGGTGATAATGCTGACGGTGATTATGATAATGGCAATGGTGATGGCGATGATCATGATGGCTATGGTGATAATGTTGACGGTGATTCTGATGATTATGATGATGGCGATGATCATGATGGCGCTTTGGTGATGATGATGACGGTGATTATGATAATGGCGATGCATGCTAATGGTGGTGATCATGATGGTGATGATGTCAGTGATGATGGCTATGATGATGATGATAATGATCGTGATGGCGATGATGACTTTGATGATTGTGATACTGATGTTGAAGGTGAAAATTAGAATCTTATTAGTTTTATTTGTGCCCTTTCAACCCACCCCACATTAAATTTCTATTGATGGTCATTAACACGTTATAAACAAAAACAGAAAATAAATTATCAGATATATATTCCGCGGGTCACTATAAAACAAAATCAAACGGAAAAGAGAATAGGGAAAAGAATTTTGTTATTATTTTATTTCCAAAAATACACATAAACCGGAGTTACATAATTGACAAAGGAAGCATCAAATAAAATATTACCATCAAAGAATGCCTGGGGATATTACCAACATAAATTAATGTTTAAGGCTCTTCTCATTATAGTCCATGGTTTACAATTATAAAAACACATTTCAGAACTTTTACAACTAACCGCCTGCGATACAACCATGAAATTTATAAGCAGGGATGGGAACAATCATATTTTCATTTTTCAATCACAATACCAATCGCATCCCCCCCCCCCCGAAAGTTTGTATTTTCACAAATATACATTTGAGAAAGAAAATGTGTCTTCTTTGTTAAAATGATATCAAAGCCTGTCCAAAAGTATCTTATATAGACACTTAAATCCTCTCTACTGTCCCCTATTCATTCTAGAGCTGGTATTCTATATTGTACTTGATTGTACTTGAGTACGTATCCGCATCCAACTTGTACTTTCTTTACACTTCTATTATTATGTAGCGCATGAGTATCATACACAATAATAAGTATGTGGGGCAATACAAAGCCTCTACGTCCGGGGGTTACGCACCCGAGAGTAATACGGGAATATCCCTAATCACCGTCTATCCTCCGTGCGTGTTCATGTATAGCGCACGGACTGGTTGGACCGCACAGTACATCGATAATCGACGCAAAGCTAGATATAACGTAGTATCCCCCGGTTGAGAGGTGACGTCATACTCGGATGACCCACGCATATCGTTTGTGTCACCGCTATTGAATATGTTGGAATGAACATGGTGTTGAATTTACCGTGTTCCTGACCGATATAAAGAAATACAACAAAGGAAGCAGTGATGGTTTGAAAGTTTGTATATTTATCATCACAATGAACCAAATTACTGTTTGATGCAGTAGCGTTTTCATATTTTTTTTTAATGCTGAAAATCGTAAAGTTGCTATGTTTTTTAGACTGTTTTAAATGCTCTTTTTAAAGCATGTTAACGTAAAAAAAATATCTTGATGTTTTGTAAAGATATATTATTTGGTATATCTTCTTCATATTGGTACATAAATGAAAAAAATCCATAAAGAAATATTGATGCAATCGCAATTTTCATGTACCAATGTATTCTGCTTATTGTACGCTATTACCGTACAAAGCTTGCATACGACTTGTGTAAATACGTGCGAATTCGCGGGCGCTGCGGACTGACTGTGTACACGTGTGTCGAACGAGTGCTTTTATTGGTCAAAGGTCAAATTTTATCTAATGAATATTCATCAGTTGAATGAAGATTTATTAACATTTGTCTTTTATTCAATATTTTTAGTTCAAAACCTACTATTCTAATACTAACTAAATTTAATAAAATATTAAATATATGTTCTACATTATACAAATTCAATTTACAAAGAAATTAATCTATAATTATGTTATTGTCTTTTATTAACTAGAATACATTGGCATCAGTAGCACTTGGAGGTTGGGTTTTCATTACCTTCATTATCTGCGGAAAAGTCGGGAAAAAGGTGATCATGTTTTATGATATTACTGCAAAGTTCGAAAAGAAAAACGTAGAGTGAAATAGTTATTTGCTTGCTACATTTGATAGCTACAGTGGATCATATTTTCTTGAAGAAAACCATCCAAATATTGGCGAACGACCGTTCTTTTTGCAGGTAAGCGTTACTGTACTACAATTACTAGGGAAAGAGATTGTGTGAGTATACGTGTGTGTGTGTACATGCCATTGCCATTGGCATGGCAGTGATGTGTGCTTTTGTGCGCTGCTGCTGCCCGCCGGTATGGTACGGTATACGCCGGTACGCGGGTGCACGACTGGGATGGTGGCAGCGCCCGAGCGACGCCCGACGCCTTTGGTGACCTACTGTAGCTAGCCGTACGTTAGGGGCGCGGGCTTGATGAATTATGAAATGCGATCACTAAGCCTTACTTGGCATGTATTTGCCTGTTTGGAGAGCCATGTAAGAAAAAAACACAGACTTGTCTTAGTCTTAGTCTTAGTTTGGCTTTGTGGCTGGGCCTTGCTTTATCTCAGTTACACTTTACAGTCAAAATCAAATGTGAATTCTTGCACACATGCACAACCATTGGCATTGGTCGAACTCGAAGCAGGGAGTTGGCCGTTGGGAGGGATACATTACATAGCCGTTAGTCGTAGACATAGTCATACTCAGTCATAGGCTAAGTCTAACTACTAATACTATGTCTATGATCTAGCCAGGCCAAAATTAGGTCTAGGTTAATATACATTGGTTTTTTTCCCGGTTTTCTTCGTCGAAATTAAAGTCTGTTCCGTGTTGAAATTATTACTGCCCATGCGCTGCAAAAATTAAATGCATCGGATATGAATCCGCTAAAGTGACATTTTAGTCCAAAACTTTGGCCGGAATTTGGTGTTGAGATCCCAACACCAGTTTGCAATGCAGTCCCTATGGTCGGCTTCTGTCTCTCAAGAGAGGAGCCTACCCAAATCAGAGGCTAACAAACGGAAGAGACAGAAAATCTCGGTCTAGACTAGATCTAGACTTAAAAGCGATTTGCTTACCTTCCACATGTTCCTGATGATAATGAGCTAACATGCAATATGTACAGTACATTTAAAAACTCTGACCTCTCCCAAAAGTTTGCGATGTTGGTTAAGCTGGAAACAAGGGGTAAGGATATGAATGATTCAAAATATCCCATGTTTTTTTCATCAGACAAGTGCTTTGATTAGAGTAGGCTGTTGATTTAACTTGGAATCTGTGGGCGTTTCTTGGGGTTTGGTCGGTGTGCATCTTGTGTTTATTATTTTCTTAAGGCCAATCGTGACGTACATGTACAGTGTACATATATAGATAGGAGTTGAATTGATTGGCATGAGAGCTGTTTTGACGAAGTGTAACCTCCCACGCCACATCATTGATACTGGTATTTTATCTGACGGATATATTCCATTTAATTCTCAATTTAGAATCATTATCAAGTGAGCTCTGTTATATCAAGATATTGGACAAATTGTATCCCAAAATAGTTCTTTTGGTGCTATTTAAGGTACAATTAGTAAACAAAAAACCTTCTGATTTAAAACCAATCAAACAGATAAAGTAATATCCTTGCCATTAGCCAAATTGTAATCCCCAAATAGTCTTTTGGTGCTATTTAAGGTCCAATTAGTAAACAAAAGACCTCTAATTTAAAACCAATGAAACAGATAAAGTAATCTCTGTTGCTAATTTTAGTCTAATTGTGCTACTTTTAGACCTCTAGTTGACCATTTGTTAGTTTTTGTAATCTCCTGCAAAGTATTCCAAAGCACGAGGCAAAGACCACAGAGTAAACAGCTTTAAGTCTTACATAAACAATTTTGTAAGCAGATTTTCACCCTTGATCAAATACTGTATCTGAAGATTTTCAAAGGACTGAATCAGCATACAGTAACCACCGTCATGATTGACCTTCGATTACCTGCCGGATGTCCATGCTGCAATTATTGACCAATGAGAGTAGGTGTATCATGGACAAAGTATTTGGACAGCAGGCAGATAGCAGAACTGTAAGCTTTCCGGTTGTCACGGAAACACAGACTTATCTAATCAGTGCTTCTCAAAATCGGGTCAGCGGCAAGATTGGGGATGCCGAAAAAAGCTTAAATAGAACCCCCAAATCCTATCTTGTCAGAAACTAACTCCATCTTCAACAAGCTTTCATCTTTGATCAGTCTCGTCCATCGAATCTGGATGCCTATCAACTGTTCCAAGACTGTATCTCACACAACGATTCCATCTTGTTTGACAGTCAACACAATTTCATCTTTTGACAACTCAAGTATAGAAGCTTTGACATACTTTGTCTTTCGTATTGTCTCCTGGGTATAAAGTCTAGTAGCCCACAATGCCTTGCTTTGACGATAACGGCCCTATCTGTGCCCCACTTGATGGCGAGCATTCTTCGGGTTCAGGCGGTGTCGTAGATGTCACAGACGAAGCTTTTGCTATGGTGAGCATTGTCTGGCATATAGGGTTATTTTGTGGTATCCCACAGTGTAAAGACTCCAACTTTGTTTTATTTGTACAAATTTTGGAGAACGTTGCTTGTCATTTGTGTGAGCATGTATTGTACAGGTACATAATGGTTGTATTTTTTTTGCATACAGGTCTGGGCCAGACTCTGGGCAAAAAAAATCCAATTCTCGTACATGTGTACATTATGTACATGTGTACATGTATGTATGTATGTGTGCTTGATTTATGTGAGAAGTTGAAAACAAGCACATCTTTTGATGAGATTCAGAAGGATGATAACTGTGTAACATTTTACAGAGTTAGCATCATTCTAGCTTTAACAGGCTATACTTTTCATATTTTTCTTCTATTTGATACATATATTATGGTACACACCAGTGGGCCTCGGCTCACACTCTCAGTGGGTGAGTGGGCTGGATAACATGAATGGTTGATTTGCAGTTTAATCATACGCTGCTACTTTTGGGCTTTACAATTATAACTGGATGGTATCGGACTATCGGTAAAGAAATTAGTACAAACTCTTGGTATTCTGTTTCAAGTACCGGTATGTGTTCTGCACTGATTTAACTGTACTAAATGTTCATGTACATGTACATGTATGAGTGTCAACACAACAGTGCACACAAACTATGCATGCATAGCAAATGTACATGTACGTCTTTATAATTTTCAAGATTACCAAAGGTTCTGCCATTTTCATATCCAGATGTAAACACATGTATGTACGTTTTCATATTTCACAATACTTAATGTTTTGAACTTGCATAGAGTTACATGTAGCATAGAGTTACATGTAGCAGAGAATAATATGCCGATGGTTTTCCATGAAACGTACTTGTATGAAATGTACCAGTAAATTTCTCGCCCATATTTTGAGTGATGTACTCTGTGAAATAGTATTCCTAACCTTGATGAATCTCTCTCATCTTATGTGCAAAAAAAAATATATATATATTATATACATGTACTGTATATACTGTACATGTATTGTAATTTGATACCACCATTGTTAACCAGTACAAGTAACAATTCACATTGCATGGGGCTTGTATAGGACTAGATCCTCTTCAGGCTTATTGGATAAAACCAACTCATGGCTGCACCAAAGAGATTTTCTGAAAGGATTTTTTATAGTTTTTTTTAACCAGTAGCAAATTCTCAAACAGCTCCTGTTAATATATTTAGCAGTATTGTCACAGAATTACAAGTCCCCAATAGTGACCGATGTCTTTGACTTTTTGAGTACTAAGTCTTAAAAAAAAAGGCTCTGACTGGAGTCTGTGGGAAATGTTTTCAGTGTCACTGCGAAATCAAATTGTATCCTGCAGGTTAAATTCAAAGGCTGATTTTCATAAAAAGAAACTAACTTAATCCAATTTAAGGTACCGGTAGTTAAGAGTTACAACATGTAGTCCATTGTTTTATTGACCACCAAGTGTAGACATTGTTATCCCATAAAATTACCATAATTCCATACTAATGAAACAAATAAAAAACAATGTCATGAAATCAATTTCTAATGTTCATTCAAAGACTGGATTTATTTCATTAAATTCATTTTCTTCCAGAATTACAGTAATCTGTACAGAATTCATATTTACACTTGGCACTCCATACATGTAAGTCAGTCGGCATACTTAAACAGGTTAAACTTACATAAAGTCCACCTTAAATTTGTTCTTCATATCTATTATGAACCACAATTGTAGGACTTTTTGTCTCTTCTTCCTTTCTTCAGAAGCTGATAATTACTGTAATTATTGGCACAATATTAAGGAGCTTGACACTAAGCATTCCATAAATCAGTAGATTACATAATGGAAGAGTCTACTTTTATGCGTGCAAGTTCATGTAGATGCATGTAACACTTTTTGTTGTCTCTCCTTTCTTCTCTCAGAAGCTGAATAGTCTTCCCTCAAGCATGGCGTACTGCTCCATCAGTGAATTCTACGCCGGTAAGACCTTAATGATCACCGGCGCCACCGGCTTCATCGGTAAGGTGATGCTGGAGAAGCTCCTCCGGTGCTGCCCAGACATAAAGAAAGTGTTTCTCCTCATCAGGCCTAAGTCTGGCCAGAGGGCGGCAGCTCGTATCGAGGAGATCACTGGTGGCTTGGTGAGTCAAAGTTGAAAGTCTTAAAGCCTGTCTGCACATGCCACTAGTTTGACCAGGAGGGATTAGACCTCCCAGAGTGGTCACTGACAGGTGGTTATCTCATTAACTCAGCTCTCAATTAACATAAGAAACAGAGGATCATGGGGACCAACGGGCACCGTTAAGGCATTGTTTTCTATATAGAGGGAGCAAGTAGCTACAAGTAGTGCAGTGGGGCTTTAAGTTCAGTCGTTTTGAATTATGAATACGGTACAGAAAGATGTTTGTTGGGCTTTGAATCCAGTTTCCGGCATTTTCAGACCAAAACAAAAATCATACGGAAGAAGGCGGTAGCTGTGTTATTTATGAGTATCAAAACTTTCTAAAGCTTATCTTGGGATTAAAAAAGAAATAGGATTTTAATGTCATTTGACTTCCCAGAGCATTGACGGTGATTGTCACTGCTTTACTTTGTCGAGGTGGTCTTTGTAGACAGGTTCCTTTAGTACATGTTTCAATAAGAAACCATTTTCAAGGGAAACAAAAAATGTGGTCTTTGTACACAGGTGGTCACTAAAGCAGGTTTGACTGTAGTTGGACAAGTTTCATATGTTTCTTCAATCAATACAGACAAATTTTCCCAAACATCTTCTTTCCTTGTTATCCGATGAATTTTTGAGAATCTCAGATGGCAGTTTCTTTCCTCTGTCAGAGGAGGGCATTGTATTACTGAAGTCAGGGTTCGTACGGGTCATGGAAAACCTGGAAAGTCATGGAATTTGGCTTAGTCTTTTTCCAGGCCTTTAAAGTCATGGAAAATCGATGTTTTGATAAAAGGGTCATGGAAAGTCATGGAATTACAAAATTCATGGAAAATTATGTGTTTTTATCGTCAGATGTGTAAATGATAAAACTAATTTCTTATATCTATCTCTTCGTTTCTGTTTTCTCAGTTTGAATTTTGAAACCCATTTATTATGACTCGACTGTGATATTGTTGTTCGCCAGCTCTGTGAACGAACGCATTGTGTAATGTACTGGATGTATTTGTGCGAGTGATCGTGTGTGATGAACTGTACACGCCTAGCTTGTGTGTATTACAGTATGTGCGTAGTGCTTGGCGGCGCGGCGGGGCTTGCATTTTCCGAGCACGTGTATTTTGGGGATCATCTCAAAATACCCCAAAGTTGTGTTACCGACAGGGACAGTTTGGGTAATCATTTGTAGACAGAACAAAACGATATTTATTTTTCTATATTTTTTATTTGTTAAAAGAGACTTTTAATGATGCAAACAAAGATTTAATCACCAGTAAGGTCAAGTTGACATTTTCCCAAACAGTCAATGTACTGCACATTCCTATTTTGAGATCATCCCTTATTGAGCACGTGTGTACGTATTTTGTTTTCCACTGCATGCATGCACTGTATATTGCTGCACGTACGTGACATCGATGATACTGACGTTAGTTTAAACTGTTTTGGACTAAAATTTCATGTTGTGAGTTATTGTCAGTTTAATCCAAAATGCCGGGGAACTGCTATTTTCATGATGCCTGGTTGGATAATCCGACATATTATAGCGAATGGATTTTGAAAGCAAAGCTCCGATCCAGGAATGGCTAGATGCATGCAGTGTCTGCCAGTGTTACTGTAAGTTCAATGTGCGCAATTATGTACACCGTTTATCATCGCGGTCACAGTGTTTATCTTCTGCTCATAGTCGAGTCATACGCGCAAAATGTGTATTTTATGTGCCACATTTGCCCCTGGGAAAGTCATGAAAAGTCATGGAATTCTTACTTCAAAAGTCATGGAAAGTCATGGAATTTTATTTGGCAAAAAGTGTACGAACCCTGTGAAGTACTTCGACTTTATCAATGTCTGTACGAATACAGTCAAACCTGTCTATAAAGGCCACTCAAGGGAAACAGGAAAAGTGGCCACTATAGACAGGTTTGACTGTACAGTGTAGCTGTGCTGCATTACTTCTTTTACCGGTTGATATTTTTTCCTTCTTCCACAGTTGTTCGAAAAAGTGAGGGAAGCCCAGCCCAACTTCCAGTCCAAACTCATCCCCATCGATTGCGACCTGACAGAACCGGACCTTGCCTTAAAGGAAGAAGACATCAAGACCCTCCAAGAAGAATCAGAGCTTGTGTTCCACGTTGCCGCCACCGTCAGATTCGATGAAAAATTATCGTAAGTACAAATTTAGACATGTACTTTCGTCTTTTGTTGGATAAAGAAGAGAAGCAAATTAGTATGGACTACAAACTTGCAAACGTCATGTACCACATTATAAACCCCCGATTGACTGAGGAGTGCATTCGAAATTCCATTCTTTGTTAATCCTGGTTGTGTGTGTGTGTGTGGGGGGGGGGTAGGGTAGTGGGCAACTACATGTATGATGATATTTCCTCTAGATTTTAGTTTGTAGAAAACAAATTTATCAAATTGCTCTCAATGCTCTGCCATTTTTTCAAAAATATTTATAATTAATTTCACGTCAGAAGGGGTCCCACACTAACTTTTCTGGAAGGCTGTCCAGATTGAACTTTTTTGTGCATGAGCCCTATGTAAAAACTTCAAAACCTTTGGGGGTCCGGACTCATTTTTTAGGCGTCATGTGTCCCAGTTGCCTGTTAATGTCCAGGCCCTGCAGCATGTTGATGTTCCCTCACAAAACCCTATCTTAAACTTTTTTCTACTTACATGTACAAGTATGTTGAAATTAACAGCACATGCAGTATTTCTTGACTTAGTTAAACAAACTCACACGATGACAAGCATGACCTTTGCTTTGAGATTCAAGTTTCAGTCAATGATCTTCGACTGTCCTACTATTAAAAAACAAATACGTACATTTGGGTGGACTCATCGTAACAAGTGTTTGCCTATTTCGTTTCTTATCACTCAAGGAGTATGAAAGAATGAACAAAAATCAAGAAAATAGTCCGACTGTTATATCAGAATATCAGACAGATAATAGTGTCTGAAGATACCGAAGAAGCATACCGAAAAAGCATGCCAGAATGACGGATCAAATGTCACTGACTTTGTAGGTTACATCTATATTAACCTGTTCGGTACTAATTGATTTTGTTAAAAAAATACTTCATTTCTATAGCTTCCTTCCTGATTATTTAAGGCTTCCTTCCTGATTATTTAGGCTTGGTATTTATCGGATTAAAGGTTAACATTTAGAGTAAAGGATAACTCAGATATGATGCCGTAATTTAAAACTGCCACAAAAAAAAATCAGCTGTTTTTTTTTAAACGTGTAAATAAATGGCAACTGGCAACAAATTTCCTCCTTATTTTCACTGAGCTCTGTCTTACTGTATGATAAGATACATGTACAGACCCTGTACACAAATGTGAAACCTTTCAATTACATGCATTTTCACATTCATGAACACATACAATACATGCACCAAAATTGCTATGCAAAAACAATTCACCTTGCCATCTGGTAAATTGTTTTAATGGTTTAATATGGGATACACTTTGATTTACGATTTAAATGCATAAAAACAAGATTTCTGAATTGGCAAGCTGACTTTTCACTGTACTGTAGATAAACTGCGGCATTTGAGGGTGTTTCAGGGTAGAAATAAATTGAGGATTGGTATTTTATTTCATCACAGACCATGTAGGTACATTTATTACATGACAAGTATAGATCTCTCTCTCTCTCTCTCCCTCTCTCTCTCCCTCTCTCTCTCTCTTTCTCTCTCTCTCTCTCACCCCTCTGCCCCTGTTTCTCACTCACTCCCTCCCTCCCTCCCTCCCTCCCTCCCTCCCTCCCTCATGTACCTGTTGCACTTGCCATTATAAAAAAAAAAATACAGTCTGCCAGACTCTGATTTCACATAGTGGATTTACATTTGTACATGTAGGCTTTACCACCGAAACCATACAATTAACATACCATGAATACATACATGTACCTGGTGTATGTTACTCTGAAGACGTGCTGCAAGAATAAAATGTTTGCAGCTGCGTTCTGTGTCAAACATTATAACCTGCAAAAGCAAACGTGTAACTCCAGAGTCCAATATTGCTATTAGCATTGTGATATGGAGTGGAAAATGACTTTTATGGTATTGTACTGGACCGATTTTTAATAAATGACTTTCATACGTGTATGTTCATGAAAACGATCTGGATATAGAACAGATGGTAATATATGTTGACATCATGCGGACGTAAAGAGCTGTTGATAGCATACAGTGGATTTGAATGCTAGTTATCCAGTTTTAATGTGCAGTAATGAAATACAGTAGAAAGATATAATTTGTATATGTACACGTTAGCTACAGCTAGCGTTTCAAAGTTTGCAATCTTGACAAAGAAACCATCCTTACATAATTTGTGTTTAACTCCCTCCCCCCAAAATACATCAATGCATCTACATGTACTTGTAATCCTCCTGTTATCTTCTCTTTGCTTAATTCATCACACCCTCAAATGAAAGAGAATATCTAATTTTATCCCTCATAATCAATCATTAACCATTTGGTCATCTGAGACTGCACAATCGCATGCTAGTAATCATGACTATTTTAAATACACCAGATTAAGGAGTCACCCAATATGCGGACACCGGTCTTCCAGCAAATAAGACCAGATTGGTTGTAGATAAAAGAGTATGTACGTGTACACGTGTAGATACAGTACCACCGGCAAATGCGACTAGTAATGGTAAAGATTAAGTTTATACATGTACATGTAGGTGAGGGTTTATCTGGTACAGCTTCAAGATTGCACAATCAACCAGAGGATTACTGTGGGCTTAATGAGCCTGATCGTTGGTTGTATTTTATAAAGCCATGGAAGTCACTTTGTAGACAATGACTTTGACTTAGACTTTGATATTGGACAAGAGTTATACAGTGAAACCTGTATATAGAGACCACTCAAGGGAGACATGAAAAGTGTTCTTTATAGGCAGGTGGTCTTTATGTACAGGTTCCTTTAGTACAGATTTCAATGAGAAACCATATTCAAGGGTAACAAAAAATGTGGTCTTTATAGACAGGTGGTCTTTCTAGACAGGTGGTCTTTCTAGACAGGTGGTCTTTCTATACAGGTGGTTGCTAAAGCAGGTCGGAATGTGCAATAAAATTGCATGAAGGAGTTTGTGAACACTGTACACATTTTAATGGGGGGTGGGAAGGTGAATAAGTCATATTTCTTTTCCATAAAATCATGATGTACTTGACTATTGACATGAAATCAAGATTTTGGAATGAATGCGAATTGAAAGCATGAATTTTGCAAATAAAAAGAGAATAAAACTTGCAACAGAGCTGGCAAAAAATTTCATTGCCTAATGCCTATAATTAGGTTATTACTGTCTGATATAGTGTATGGACTATGGATGATTTTTTTTCTTCTCCATATCAATGATTTAAATTTCATTTTATTTTTTAATTGTTCTTTTGATCCCACGGGGAGAGGTAAAGATTGGATGAGCAAGGAAAAGGGGGCTCAATCAAGAGAATTCTTTAGCTGGAATGGTGAAAAAGACTTAAGACTTATGAGAGGAGACGGATACTGAATATGTACATCTTTCAGATAATTTTGAATCAAAGTATCACAATAGTTTTAACCCAACTTTTCTCTTTATTTCTCAACCCAGACTATCCCTCCGCCTGAACGTACACGCCACCAAAAAGATCCTCCAAATGAGTCAAGGAATGAAGAAATTACAGGTAAAAACATATTTATCAATTCATATTTCTTTATATTCCCCATTTTAACAGTTCTCAAACTAACACTGTCAGTACTGCACTATGATAATGACCAATTTTGAGACAAGAAAGCGGCCTTTATAGGCAGGTAGCAGTGGGGAAGAAGAAAAAAAAAGCACTGGAGCTATTTAGCTCTGTAAAGCTCTAAAAGGGCTCTGGTAAAAAAAAAAAAAAAGAAGAGAAATACATTCAAATTTCTGTGTTGCAATCTTACTTTTTGACAGCAATACAAAAAGAGCTCTGATGATGGTTTTCTTTACAAGTGGTCACTTTTTACAGACGAGACGAGTAGAACCAATCTAAGATGAATCTAAATTCATGTATTAGAGGAATGTTTCATTGTGTTCCTTAGATATATATATGATGGCTTTGAGTGTGATACAAGAATATATTGCTCGAGCTATAACAATATCGAGAACAATAGATTCTTGTATCACACGAAAACAAAGCCATACAATATTATTATTATCTATATCAGGCTGACTAGCGAAATAACAAAATTTGACTTACCTCAGTAAATATGGCTTTGTTTTCGTGTGATATCGATATCGATAGTTGAAGTTCCCAGATGACTGAGCAATACGAAAACAATATTGATCAGTCATCCGGGTACTGCGCTAAAGATATTAAATACACTATTATTGTACTACTTGGAAGCCTTATATAGATAATAATGAATATCACACTGTGTTCGCAACGTATAAAACTTTCACTCCGGGTATCTTGCAGGTATTTCAACACGTATCAACAGCCTATGCCAACTGCGACAGATCGAGGATAGAAGAAGTCGTCTACCCCCCTCCCGTCGACCCATACAAGATGTTGGATGCCGTAGAGTAAGTTACCACTCTCTGGCACTTTGTTTAACCACGAGCCAAGCATTCCAAGATGTTTCTCTTGTTCAAATTGCGTAAGACACGTTTGCAATCAAAATGGCAACTGCACGCAACAAGGGTCCTGCGTGTTCTTACATCATCATAAATCAAACGCCACGTTTTTTTCTGAGTCATATCTGAACAAGGCCTAATGAAAAACACATTCTTAATGTTGCAGATGGATGTCAGAAGACGTGATCCAGACACTAACCCTTTGTCATATGATATAGAAATGTGACGCTATTACACTTTACATCATCATAAATCAAACGCTTTTTCTGCATCATATCTGAACACGGCCTAATGAAAAACACATTCTTAATGTTGCAGATGGATGTCAGAAGACATGATCCAGACATTGACCCCCAAGCTCCTGGGCAAGAGACCAAACACTTACACCTTCACCAAGGCCCTGGCAGAGTACGTCGTCATGGAGGAGGGCAAGGGCATGCCAATTTGCATCACAAGGCCGTCCATCGTCGGCGCATCGTGGAAGGAACCGTTCCCCGTAAGTCCAAGTTTCATAACAGTAGTCATTGAGGGGAGGATGGATGGAAAAGAGTTGTGATGTTGGATGGCATCAAAGCAAATGATACAAACTCAAAGCAGAAAAGGATGGAGTGTTTCTCATGTCAAGAACTGCTGTACAGCAGATCACCAGGGAGAGAGAGGGAGGGAGGGAGAGAGAGAGAGAGAGAGAGTGAGAGAGAGAGAGTGGTAATAATGTGGATATCAACCCATTGCCAACGGGAACCGGGTGGTCGCTATATTAAGCCTATGAGAATCAATGAATTAAGTAATCATTGGGTGAACAAATACTAATGGTTGAATGTAATGTTGTGAACATACAGTGAAGTATTCTTGATTGTAATGCATGCATGCATGTAAACAGAAATCCTCACTACATGTACTTCAGCGGAGGGGGCGGGGGCTGGACGGTGAAATTTGTTAGCTCTGTGTGCATGAGCCTGTGTATAAACACTAGGGGGCTAAAATTAAAATTCAGGGCCCTTATGCTCAAGGGTCCTGTTGTAAAAAAATGATGACATCTTCTTGTGTCCAAATATAATGCATGACTACAAAAAAATCTTCCCACTTTTATTAAATGTGCAATCTTAAATCTGCTATGGAACTGAATTTTTCAGCATATCTGTATTTATTCTTGTTTTGTTTTTATATCTTTCAGGGATGGATCGATAACTTCAATGGCCCAAGTGGAGTCTTTATCGCTGTAAGTAACCGATTATTTCCGAAAGAGTATTTTTACCCTGAGATTTAAAGGGAATATAGCATCTGCATATCCACTACTTGTATAGCAAATTTGGCCACATGCTGGGGATTCCAAACACTACCTTTACCGGGTCATTCAAGGATAAAAAAGGGTCTGGAATACTTTAATACCAAGTTAAACCATCAATGGACTAAGCTATAGGGAGCTTGACACTTGCTGCTCCATAGATCAAATTCAAAGCAGGTTTATCTAAATGAAACCATAAATGGATTAGTCAAACCAGGTTTAACTAAAGTCTGCCCGTATGAATATCAGCCGATATTTCTTTCAACTTGAAGCACTAATCTTCTACGCTCTCCTACTCTTCCTGTAGGTCTACAAAAAGTTAGCGAGAAGTACCGGTTGGGAAATTTCTATTTTGTTTTTTCTTCTGGTTTGAGCTTACGTAAATTCACTCTTTAATTTAATTTAATAATACTTTGAACTTGAAGCACTAACCTTCAACCATTTACTGTCCCTCCTGTAGGTCGGGAAAGGCTTGCTGAGAACGATGATCGGTGACGCGGATGCTGTCGTCGACATCTCTCCCGTTGATTTCGTAGTGAATGCTATGATCGGTGCAACGTGGCAGACAGGTGTCCATAAGTAAGTGGATCAAAGTTCTCTTGTCATAGATTCTATTCAGATTCAGAAAATGGCGTAAAATCAGTGAAAATAGTTTAAGTTAAAATGTATATATTGGTTCCCAAGCAGTGACAGTGTGAGGTCAATAAATGCATTTGGTTTCTGAATACATATATCTTCAAAGTCTGTTTGAATTGTTCTTCTGAGGGTGATGATGCCAGTTGAGGAGGGGTCTGTACCAGAGTTTGGGAGTAGTAGAGGAGACAGCTGCATTATCAGCTACATGTATTTTGTTGTATAGTGGAAACCAGTGAATTTCTTGCAGCATAAATTCTATGTACATGTAAAATTATTAAAATGACTGGTATGCCTTTTCAATATGTTCATTATACACAGACCTGCCACCATCCCAATCTACAACTTGGTCACCAGTCCTGTCAACCCAAACAGATGGGGAGACGTAGGTGAGTTGAACAAAAGCAATTTCTAAATGTTCTTTTTCAGGAATTCAGAGGATTTAATTTTGAATTTATTCAGAGCATGTATTTTTGTCAAGAATTATGTATGTCATTGGTAGAATTTCATATTTTAACAGGAATTAATTCATATGATTGTCTCAATTACATGCACGACTGTCAGAAATGATAGATTTCACGAATTATATCACAGAAAAGAGAATGATAATGACCACAAGTAGAAGCCCATGAGAACAATGAATATATTGTACGTGTCATGCAGTATATTAGTCATGAAAGGAACATGTCTTTTGAACAATTTGAAGAGAGAGAGCATCTGTACTCTCAGATGTTTTGTGCATTGGCTCTAAATCTTGGTTGCCAGGGGGGAACCAGGATGTTTTTTTAGGTAGCTAATTTAAATAGTTGGTGGTCATTTTTAGTGTAAATCGTGCAGTTCACATGAAATATTTATAAGAGAGAAATTTATTGGGTCTCCACACAAGCAACAAAGGCAGAACTTTCGAGTTGCCCAGGGCAGCGTTTCACGAGACTGTCATACGTACAAGTTCACCAACATCTCATTTAAAAGTGGGTATTGTAATTAACACATGATTCAATGGGATGTCCGTGAACTTGTTCTTACGATGGTTTTGTGAACATTGCCCAGCAGGATATTAGGTGGTCAGTAACATCCAGGTAACTGTTTATTAAGTTCTAGTACTTTTTTTTTTTATTCAGCTTGTTGAATTTGAATCTTAATCTTGTGTATCTCTATATGTTATTCTTTTATCTTAGAAATCATCCCAGACCTCTACAACAGAATTCCCCTGGAGAAGGTGTTCAGACGGCCCAGAGCAGCACTCACCAAGTACCCGTAAGAACACAATGGGTGGTATTCTGATAGCGCGAACTAAGTTAAGCTCGGCTTAACTAGTTCACACTTTTATGGAGTGCCTGTTGCCAACTCATTTTCCCTGTACAGATTATTTTAATCCTGCAATGAAAAGTGTCCAAAAAATTAATTTTGCAATGAAATGGGAAGAAAAAAATAATATGAGTATGAACTGAATTGCAATAAAGTCTTTGGTAGATTATTTTTGTCATGAATATTGAAGGAGGAAGATGAAACCTAGCATTCCATAGAAGTGTGAACTAAAATTCTTGTTTAGTCTGGACTTAGTCCCGGCTTAACTTAAGAGAATACCACCCATTGCATCTATGCACTATATATCAGTTGTTATTTTTGCAAGGGGTTTATATTCATGAATTGTATCGATATGCTAAAATGCTTTTTAACATGCTAAAATGAGCTGGCAATGCATGTGAAAACATGACATCTATTTGGAGTTGTTAAAAAAGGG
Organism: Mesocentrotus franciscanus; assembly: GCA_037976565.1. Taxonomy (NCBI): domain Eukaryota; kingdom Metazoa; phylum Echinodermata; class Echinoidea; order Camarodonta; family Strongylocentrotidae; genus Mesocentrotus; species Mesocentrotus franciscanus. The sequence continues at coordinate 27,954,899 of CP137684.1, forward strand.
ATGTTGATTCTGTGTTTAAACCACTGGCAGTCATTAGTTTTAGTCAAAGACCAATAAAAATTACTTAATACAAACAAATAAAATAATAATTCACTGATTGGTCAAGAATGACTAATTATTCCATTGTTATGCTTCATCAACAGACTGGCCTTTGAGTACTTCAACATGGTCGGTGCTAAGATCCCAGCATACATCATGGATTGCGTTCTAAGGTTACAAGGAAAGAAACCTCAGTAAGTATTCTGAAGGTACTCTGACGTATGCATCGGTGATAGTGGCTCGGGCTTAAACAGGAAGAGAGAGGAGAGAAAGAGAGAGAGGAAGCAAGAGAGAGAACGAGAGAGAGAGAGAGAAAGAAAGAGGGAGAGAGAGGAAGAAAGAGGAAGAAAGCAAGACAGAAACAGAGATAGAGTGTTAGAAAGTGTGGCAGAAATAGACAGGGAGACTGAAAGAGAGAGAAAGAGAAAACACTTCAGGCTTTATGTCATCATAATATAGGTGTAGGGTTGGGGTTGAAATTGGGTTTTAGGTTAGGTTTAGGGTTAGCTATAGTGTTTGATCGAGAGTTGTAATTAAGAATTTGTTAGTGAACGATATTGACCACAGAGCAAGTTGCACATGAGCATGTGTCGTTTAACCATTCTGAGAAAATTTTTTTTTTTATAAAGAAATAATAATACATGTAACTTAATAATAAGTACACACTCTGAAAAATGCCTAGAAATACCTAAAATCTTATTTAAAAAGTAATATTAATGTCTTGCGTACACAGAAAAAACTTTGAGTAGTAAGCTATTTTATCCTATATGTTCAGTCTAAATTCATAATGACCTCTGTTGAATTAATTTCTTCTATAGGATATTTAAGGTGAATGTTGTAATAATAGATTATAAATTGGTCATAGGTCCATGATTGGTGATGAGCGTTATTGATTTTTTTTTTTGCAGGATGATGAAGGTAAACAGCAAGATCACCAAGATGGTACACACTCTGAAGTATTTCACCAACAACACATGGGAGTGGACCAATCAGAACACGATAGCCCTCTCGGCCGCTATGAGTGAGGAAGATAGGAAGGTAGGTTCATAATCGGGGCGTCGACTCTCCTTATCTGCACCATGAACGAAAACATATCCTGCAATATCCAAGTCAAGTCACGGCACTAATTTCCTTCGGCAAGACATTAATTTTCATTTGCCGCTCTCCACCCAGGTGTTAAATCGGTACCGGGTAGGATGCGAACGTTGACGTGGTTGGATTTGCATGTGTGCGCTTGTGAAATGGCGCCTGGAAGGAATACTCCCCAGGGCATGGAGCGTGTCCACTATCATGTACAGATTAGTAATTGAATCCAATGCCCGAGATAATAATTGTAATAATTATTACAATGTAAAGCCCTTAGAAAAGCAATATTAATCGCTATACAAATGTGACTATTTTGATTATTATTACTTTTGCAGGTCTACTTCACCGACGTGAGACCACTCCATTGGCCGACCTACCTAGAAGCATATTGCCTTGGCACCAAGAAATTCGTTCTCAAGGAAGATATGAATGACATCCCTGCAGCACGCAGTCATCTCAAAATGTAAGCCATTATGTCAGTCATTGTACTCTTAGAACATAGTATTAAATAATGATGATTTAAAGTGAAGGTTGAGTTCTGGGGAGAGGTGAAAAATTATTTGTGAGCGTTTTCAATGTTATTATGCAAGTGTGGAAGAACATCAGAGAAAAAATGTTTCCTGAAAAGCATGGCTCTTCATATGCCTTCATATTCTAAATATGACATGTAACAGCTTAAAAATGAGGACCACATTTTTATGCCACATGTTTGTGTAGTAGTCCCATGTACATTTTTCTGTGTACAGTGCTTGTTACTTTTACCAAGACTGGGCCAAATTTCTTATCATTTTGATGATTCCAGTACACACCAATACTTATATGCTACATGATCAACTATCGATTCCACACTGTTTCTTTCACTATGCAATCGCATGACCAGAACTCAACTTTATCTTTAACATTCTATTGCCACCTGTTTATGTTGGAATTTGGAATCCATGCATAACATTTTTCCCCAATTTAATTTTGTCTGACCATTTATATATATATGTATAGATAAACAGCATCTGCCAATTACTCATTGGAGGAAATAGTACTTGGTGAATCAGTAGCAAAATAAATGGTCCGTCTGTCTGCAATGTTGTCCCATGTGTATATATAAATGTTGGTGAATTTTAGGGTACAACATGTTTCCTCTTCTATAAAGAAATATTACAAGTTTAGATTTGGAAATTGCTTAAATACTTACATGTCATTTTGTGTGATCAGAGACAGAAGGATCAAGCTTGCATCCTTTAAGACAGGGTTATCACTCTTCTGACCCTGAACAGAAAATATTTTTCTTATCAGAGATAAAATAAAATAATTGATTCCAATGCTGCTCTCTTGTCTTTCTTCAGGTTGCGCAACATCCGATGGACGTTCAACACCGTCCTCCTAGTCGTCTTCTGGCGCGTTCTCATCGCCCGCTCTCAGCTCGCCCGCAACCTCTGGGCCTTCGTCATCAACATCTTCTTCAGATTCCTGCGCTACTGCCGCGTGACAAGCACCATCGCCCGCACCCATTGAGCGCAGCCCCTTGAGGGCGCCAGTCAAGGGCGCCTCATGATGGCAGTCTATTGATGATTGGAAGATCCCGCATTTTGTATAGCATGAACTGTAGCGGTTTTCGTCTTCTTGATTTCTGACGTGCAATGCTCCGTCGAGGGTCATTGATACCTCGCTAGATGATGTAATCTTCTATATTTCTCCTGCACTGACCTTTGACAGCCAGTACAGCCACTGTTAGACAGGTGGCCTTCCTGAGCAGGTCCTACTACATGTATTAATTCTTTGAGGTAGACCGATGGAGTGGTCACTCTAGACAGTGGCCTTAATAGAGACGTGGCCACTGTGGACAGGTCGCCTTTCCGAACAGGTTCCACCACACACGTTACCTTCTCTAGGAAGGTGATATTGGTGATGGCTATTAGTAGACATGTATCCACTCTAGATGGGTGGCCTGTACAGAGAGTTGAACACCAAGGCAGGTTTGACTATCATGTTTTTTTTTTTTTTTTGGGGGTCGAGAAAGCTTCTCAATTTAAGATGAGGGGTGTTTGTAAGCTGGGCCTAGACTGTTCTAGAAAAGTTTGTCAGGTTCAGCGTAGGGATCAAGCGCAGAGAACATACATGCAAAGAACATAGTGCGATCTTGTCCTTGCACTTAAAAGGGTTATCCTCTGCATTACTAGTCTTCAGTCTTAACGTACCGACACTTCTGTATATGTCTACAAGTGATGACATGTATATTATTCACCCATGGAAGAAGAAAAAAAAAGTACAGTAAAATTACAATCTTTCTCTCTATGCTCAAGAAAATCACCATGATTTGAAAACTCAGGCACAAGAGTGCTAGTCATGATTTGGTTAATTTATATGCATGCAAATTTCAAAGTTGATGATTGTGTAAGCATTTTTCTAATCTCGTCCACGTATTCATGGTGTGAATCTGTGTTCTGCGATGAATATTTAGAACGCTTGTCTGACAATCTTAGCTATGGTATTTATTGTTGTTTTATTTGAATACATGATCACAAACATTGGACAGAATCATCAATAAAGCAACTTCAATACCTTTTTTTTAAATTGTCATTTTGATTGGTCAATTTTCTCCTATCTTCAGGGATTCCAGTTTGTAGGTTATTAATCGGATTTAGGTCCCGACAACTGACCATATCAATTATTTAAGTGCTTCAAATTGGATCTCTTCTCAGGCTCTAGGGGTAAAATCATAGCTAATTTAGAGACATAGTTACATCACCGGAGTTTGTCTCTGATTGGGCGGTCATTTTGTATGGATCCTCAACAGTTCCCATAGAGACTGTACATGAGAAGGAACAGGGAACTCTTTGGAGTTCCATGACTTAACCTATGACCTCGTACACTTCCATGTGTTGCAACTATGACTCTCAATATGCTACGGGTGAAACCATACGGTGTCCCCTTCTCTCCTGTACTGTACAATTGACCTTTTTTTTCTATAAGTGTTGAAGATCGTGTGTGAAATACTTGTTAAGAGTTCAGCTCTGTTTCTGATATATTTCATCAAAAGTGCATTTGTGATTCTATGAAACTTAATAAGTGGAGAATTATTGTGAATGATTTATTTATTGGATTTCATGAAGTTTTGCTATTATATAATGATACGCTTAATCTCGGGGTTACCAATTGATAAAATGTAATTTTGTGCTTTCTGTAGAAAGTAATAAGGTAGTAAATAAAGTAGTAAGGTAATTCCTGTCGTAGTGTTGCAGTCATGAAGAAGAATTGAAAGGTAAAGTTGCTAGCTCCTGACCAACCAATTGAGAGTTTAGCAATCTTTTTTGTACAAAATATATTTATGTACTGAATATTCACCTCCTCTTAGATAACACAGCTTTGAAATGTTTATCCTCATCGTGTTATCTTTAACATGGCCGGACTTCAATTTAGTGCTACTTGATCCCACCTCCAAACTCTGTATGAAGCTATGGAAGTCTGCTTCATAACATGTTAAAGAGGAAAATATTTAGTTAAGATGGTATTGAATGCTCCTGTGTTAAATGCGGGAAGGGGGCATCAATTTGCTTTCAGGGGACAAATTGCCACAAATTCTATGTTCTGTATGTTTGAGGTGCCATGAAGAACATACAATATATGTCTCTGTCTTTTTGTGATCGGTTCCCTATAAGTCATAATTCATTGTATAGAGAGTAGTTTTACTTATTAGGTGGCTGACCGAATCATGTACTAGAAAATGATTCTAGAAAATGGCTATAATGGGTTTTGGTGTGAAAAATGGTTTAGAAATTCAATATTCTATTAGAAATATATTGTATTTCTCTTTCTATTTGTCCCAAACTAACATGTAAAGTTGTAAAATAATATATTGCGTTTGCAAATGATGTATATAACTGGCTTTGTACGGCAGCATATAACTTGGTTTTCACACGGTTTTCGTTGTAATATACATGAAGCGATTTGCTTGTAAATATTTGTACATCTATGTATTTGATGAGGGCAATGTATACAAAAGGCCTGTATCTACGCTTTCTTTTTTTTAATTTATGATATATCTTCAAATGAGTTTGTTGACAATCTAACATGTTCCTAAATTTTGTGAATCATATTGTCTCTTCTTTTCTGCCAATAATAGGTTTATTAACAATCTTGACAGAAAAAAGGGGTACTTTCATGGTTTGAGTTCTTTGTGTCAATGTTAAATTTTGTATGAAATTCAAATATCATTTCATGGAGACCCTTTACAGTTTACCTGTATTTTTATTTCAAAATGGAGGGAAAATATCTTTAGTCCACACAATATTTATATGTTTGAAAATATTGCATGGAAATTGCTTCAGAATGGTCAGAAGAGATTAGGATCATCTTACACTGTTCTTAGGAAATTATTTTTGTTTAATTACTTGTAAAACTGGCGAACACGTTTGAAACATTCCACTTTAAAGGCATTAAATCTGATCCCTCCTTTTACACAGACAAACCACTAGATTCTTCTCTTTGTACAAACTTGTTTCATTTTCAATCTTCAAAAAGATTTGCTCTTGAAGAGTATGAATTGATGAATTGTATTTAGAAATATAAGATTATCATAGGGTTATACTGGATATTTTATAAAAATTGAATTTTCCTGAGTAATTGTTGAGCCAATGATATACATGTACATGTAATCTTAGGACACCAAGGCTTTAAAAGCAGTAAAATTGACTGTCTAGTATTAAATACAACCGCACAGAAAAACATTTGCCAAATATTATGGTTGTTCTAATGAATGTGATTGTAAAATTTTCTTTTGACTTAGGTATTAATATGAAAAGGTTTGCCTGAGCTCTTCGAAATATACTAGAATCATGTTGTTATTGTCAAGCTATACGTAATATGTAACGGTTTCTGAATCCGAATGCAGTTAAAATGCAAAATGTTATAATTTGCCTTAGTTTTTGCCAATGGTAAAACGAAACTTAGGATGGAGAAATACATTTTTAAGTTACTATTTAAACAATAAAGTGCAACTAAAAGTGAGCTATGTGTTCTGTAGGATTATTACCAATTATGTCTTTGTGTGGAGGACTTGTAGTTTTTGGATGCAAAGAGTGAAATATATACATATATACATATATACATATATACATACATATATATATATATATATATATATATATATATATATATATATATATATATAAATATATTGAGAGAAAGAGATACAGGAGAGGTAGAGGGAGGGATTAGAGAGAGAAGAAAGAGAGAAGAGACTAGAGAGAGAAGAGACTAGAGAGAGAAGAAAGAGAAGAAAGAGAGAAGAGACTAGAGAGAGAAGAAAGAGAGAAGAGACTAGAGAGAGAAGAAAGAGAAGAGACTAGAGAGAGAAGAAAGAGAGAAGAGACTAGAGAGAGAAGAAAAGAGAAGAAAGTGAGAGAGAGAGAGAAGAGACGAGAGAGAGAGAGGAGACGAGAGAGAGAGAGAGAGAAGAAAGAGAGAGAGAGAGAGAGAAGAAAGAGAGAGAGAGAGAGAGAAGAAAGAGAGAGATGAGAGAGAGAGAGAGAAAGAGAGAATAAGTGAGAGAAACGGAGAGGGAACGAGAGAGAGAGAGAGAGAGAGAGAAAGAAAGATGTGCGTGAGAGAGATCTCTTGCAATGAAAAGAGGAAGAAGAATGTCATTGAAATATTGATAATAATAATCCCTCTCTTCTTCTCTCATACTCTCACGACTTTCCTCACACCCATTTCTCCTTGATACCATGGCACACTTTCCCCTTTTCCAACAAAATAATACAACAATATGGAACACAGAACGTTTTCAATTCCAAGTTGAAAAAAAAAAGAAGAAACATCAACTATCAACTTTATTATCAATTATTGCAAACTAACAGACATTTGAATGTGTACAAGTACCTATGAGAACGATAATAAATACACAATGTACATTGGACAATATGACTGTACAGTACTTTATAATTATGTAGAACTACTACACTTTATCGTCTGTTTGGAGCCAGAAGGGCCGTAACTGTGTGTAAAGATAAAAGTTAGCGTCCTTCTGGTTCCAAATGATATTTTGACTCCCTCCAAAAGTATAAAAGGCACTGGAAAATCAACAACCTCCCCAAAATGGAACACATTTTATGCATACAAAAACAAAAATAAAAGGAGACTACACATACATACAAGTACAACATACTAGTATCATATGAATGTACAATGTCTTGTATAAAAAAATGCATCGACGTAGAAAAATGTTATAGTCTTTATCTATAAGTTTTTCTTATCTGGAGAATTGGGAAATATTAGTCCAATTTTCTAGAAAAGTTTGGAAGATTCTATAAGTCATGGTATATCTACTTGCACAGTGTAGGGTGCATCGTGCAATATATGCAAAATAGGAAAACAATATTGTAAATAAATCTTGTATTATGTGTACCGGTATTCGTTATCCATGCATATTGAATCAAATGGCAGTACAGTGAAATCTTATAGGGCAATCCTACGTCCTAATCCTACCCTTGTAATAAATAAATTCATTGGCATGAAAGCAGAAAAATAAGAGAAACAGAAAGGCGTAAGTCTAAAATATATCGACCAATAATATGAGAGTTATGAATGTTTGAAATATGAGATCAGTATAGCTATGCAAACCTCACACAATCAGTGGATTGTGTCACAGACAACTCTCCCGTTTGTCGCGTACAAAAATATCAATAATTTCTGATTTTTTCTTATTAAAAAGTGGCTTCTTCCTTGGGGCACTGTTCAAAATAAATTATGGATAGTATATTATTTAAGGTCCTCTAAAAAGAAAAGACACTCAAGAGTCATACATTTGGAAAAATATGACATTTGGATTATTTTGGTAGTTGGAACAAATGGGTAAGTTGTCCGGCACTACATCACAATATTGACAATAACATTACTGATTCAGCCAATTTAAAGAGCCAAAGTTGAAATGCTATTGCAAATTCTTCCAAAATAGGATCGTAGTCAGATTGTGGAGTGTGCAGTGGACTCAAGTCTCTGTACATGAACACGGCTGGAAAAGACAAAGGCTCGTATTCTAGAAACTATAAACGACGCTGGGTTCAGCCTATCGTTCAGAATGTTTATCATGCCTATCATCGTTCATTTCTCCTTGCTGTAATTCTGCATCGTGAGAAACCCCTATTTATGTATTTTTTGTTGTTGCTAGTAATGTATTTAATTGTCAGGGATCCCGAGGCATCAAGCTTTGCTTATCTTGGAGCCCCGGTCAGTTCTATTTAAAATACCGGTAAGTTTATATTTCTTCATCATACATTTCTTCTAATGTATACTGATATTCATAACGTATTCAGAACTGAATACATAAATGAAATGAAATGAAATAAGGTTTAGCAAAGGAGGTTAGTATGAGGTCTAAGTTTACCAAGCATGATTTTAGACCCTGGGACGGGTTTGACAGAATACGGCCCATAAAGTTGCAAACTTGTTATCTTTTGCTTCATTTGTGTTAATTCATGTACAATGCATGTCATTACATGATATGATAATGACACCTCCATTCGGTACACATGTAGCAGATAAAAATAACATAATAGTCCTGGGTCCCATTTCACAATACTTGTCATCAGTGACAAATGACAGTTTTTGTTATAAGCTACTGAAATCCTTGCTTCTGATTGGTTATCAGCAGATTTGTCACTGATTTTTGTCATTTGTCATTGAAAAAAGGCTTTGTGAAACGGGTCCCTGGTTTGTCAAACATGCATTTATGCGAAAAAAAGCGATTGCTTTGAACATAAAATATGACCAGATAAGCATAGATGACATTGAAAGAAGAAGTACATGTACATAGACCTCAAATAAAAATGAAATAAGATTTTGTACATACATTCCATCATTTTCTGTGACCGTTAAGTATCCATGTTGAAAAAACAAACTCTCAAAGGAAATCACTGGAGGAAACACGAGTTGCTTTACAAAAGAACATTAGTAGAAATGGAAAGGTTACAAGTTCAACAAACTGTAGGAAGGCAGAAGGGTAAAGACAATATTCTAGATGCTGTCCGACATTCTAATATTGAACTTCACTCAAACATGCTTAGGAGTTGTAACTTCAACATGCCTTTAAGTCTCAATTCATTTGTTTGTTTCTTTGACCTGACTGAGCATATATATGCTTGCAAGTAAGCAATCAGGGGACCAACGGCTTTCAATCCTCTCCGAGGGACTTGGTAATGAGAATTAATGCCTTTCCAAAGGGCACTGGCGCATCGACTTGGTTTTGAACCCGGGACCTCCCGGTTATGAGACCACTGCTCTACCACCGAGCCATTGCATCTCCTCATAACCTACATACACTCAATAATCACATTTCTCATGCCATTGACAATACACAATTCTTATTGCCTTCTAAAGGGGCAGCTGATGAGGTCATTAAACAAGAACACCTCCAAAACTTACCAAATGAATACCGGTATTTCAATTTTCTTCCTACTGTTTTTCCTTCTTACTTGTACATTTGCATGGAGATTAAAGCCAGTAAGTCCCTTTTGCAGACTTGGGCAAACTCCATGAAACTTGGCAGGTGTCTGAAATATATTCCTCAGATATCATGCGTGAAGTTTTACAGTCGTAGGTTCTGAAACTTCTTTGTAAGAAATGAAAATCTAGCGTTGCAGGCTATATTGCCGCAGAGGAAGCTATTCTCAAAACGACAACGGTCATATTAATTTTGAATTACGTACAAATATTTTTCGAGTCTTGAAAATAAAAATATCTGGTATAAAACATTCAAAGTTTATTCATTGAAAACCAGTTTCCATTTTGTATCATTTGGTTGGAGGTTCCTAATAATAGACATCTTCAATAATATACAACTGGATTCATGGAACTCCAGATTTTTAGGTTTGCAAAAGGGCCAAATCATCTTTTTCATGCTAAGTTTAACCATTAATGGTAACTATCCTATTATAGTTACCACAATCGAGAACTATTTTAATAACAGTTACCACTTTCGGTGGTAGAGTTACAGAAATTAAAAGGAAATGGGGATCCATATTCATGGCCATATTGCACATCCCACATAGAACATTTTTATTTATTCATGTATTATTTGTCTTTTCACAAAAAGAAAGAAAGAACAAAAATTAATCAATTTTAAGGACCCACTTTGTATTTCTGATACATTTCTTAAAAGTCCAATATATTCATTCAATTTTTCATATTTTGTATAATTTAACACTACACTTGCAGGTACTTTGTAATCAAGATAATCAATTTTTTTCTTCCAAAATGTATTTTTTGGGGGGTCTACTATTATACAACATACATTTTGTGACTTCAAAGACAAACCAAATACACGTAGGATCAACTGCATGAAGCATTGTGTCTTGTGATTTAAACTTAGGAAAATCTCTGCTAATTTTCACATTTGCTCTCTCCAAAAACTCAAGGAATAATATTGCCCGTTCGGAGCAGCATGTATTTGGCCATCCAAACATGGATTTTTGCACTGAAATAAATTATTGACACAATCATTATCAGGTCGAATGAGACAGGTATCAAGTCATTATTAAAGCGTCGAAAATAGAGTCAGGGCATGCATGCTTAAACTTCACGAGGCCCAGTGGAACATTAATAAATTACGCAAGTGTTCAACATCCTATATAAATATCTTTTCGAATTTATGAACCCCTTTAGCACACCCAAATTACAATGAGTAGTATCAAACAATAATGCTGACAGTCGGGTATTGCCTTTAACTTTTACATTTCTTGAAGGCATAATATGGGTACTGGGTAGACAACATTTTGGATCAACTGTTGGCCAGTTCCAAGATATGTATCATATATGATGTATCATATATGATACAAACTTTTAACTTTTATTTTATGAAAAATAATGAGAAGGAAGAAGAGAAAGAAGAGAAAGAAGAGGAAGAATAGGAAGAAGAGGGAGAGAAAGAAGGAGAAGGAGAAGCAGAAGTAGGAGGAGAAGGAAAAGGAGGAGAAGGAGATGGAGAAGTATAAGGAGAAGGAGAAGGAAGAGGAGAAGGAGAAGGAAGAGGAGAAGAAGGAGAAGGAGGAGAGAAGGAGGAGAAGGAGATGGAGATGGAGGAGGAGGAGGAGGAGGAGGAGGAGGAGGAGGAGGAGGAGGAGGAGGAGGAGGAGGAGGAGGGAGGAGGAGGAGGAGGAGAAGGAGAAGGAGAAGGAGAAGGAGGAGAAGAGGAAGAAGAAGAAGAATAAGAATATGAAAACTGACTAATTCTGTGGCAGGGATTTGAACCCTTGACCTTGTGACCTACAGTCAGGCATTCAGACAACAACAACTCTATGTATGGACAAACATAATACTGGTTCTTTAATTAACAAGTGGCTGAGGGTAAAAATGTGGGCAAGAAATCAAAATTTGGCAAAACAAAATCAGGTAAAAATCATTCTTATGAACAAAAAGGGCTCACAGTATATAAAGGAGTGAAGAGACTTATACAGTATTCAAACAATTTCAAGGGAAATTTAGTGTTTCATAATAACAGCACCTTGCATTGCTTTGCAGATTTCTACCTATCATCAGATTCATGCTAATAAAAAAAAAAGAGAGAAAATAACGCTTCCTGCACCACCTTCGGAGGCAGAGGCATTAATTAAAATACTGATAAAAACAGAAGTTAAACAACACAGCAACCCATAACTAACCAAAGAAAAAGAAAATGAATCAAGCTAATTCATGCTGCCAGGAAAATCATGTACGTTGTGTCACATTGCACTGGTCTACTGAGATCTAAGGACACATCACACTCATTTACTGTTCTCTTGCTGAGTTCCGTTCACGTACGTAGGGAACTCTAACACTGTTCTTCCCATTGGCAGTATCATACACTTTCTATCCCTGAACCTGTAAAAGTCTCTATCCCAAATGGTAAGCCCAACTGTGAACGGAATTTATTTCTTAAGTCCTTGGATAAGACTCTGGATTCATGCGGCTTGAATATTCATTTGAAGTCAATTTTAGTTTGAGACGAGAGACAAAATATAGTCTGTGCTTCCGTACTTAGGCCTTCATGGCCTGAAGTACTCATCTTAACATCACAAAACTTGTCACCAGTGACAAATGACAGTTTCAGTTATAAGCTAGTGAAATCCTTGCTTCTGATTGGTTATCAGCAGATTTGTCACTGATTTTTGTCATTTGTCATTGAAAAAAGGCTTTGTGAAACAGTTCCCAGATGAAACAAGTGCATGTTTATGGTTAATACGCTAAGGGACCCATGGCTTTCCATCCCATTTCAGGGAAAAACCTTTTGATACAACCTTCAACAGTTACAGGATCTTGTGCCACACTTGTAAGTCAGACGTTCCATGGCGTAACCATACACTGTATTAGTTAAATGCATATTTAAGGCTCTACGGATATGACGCTGCAAAACCGGTGATGACGTAAAGTGTGTTACGCTTCACATTTCTGTATCTAAACCACAGAGCTCAGTGAATACGCGCAAGACATTTCTTGTCCGCAGTTGACATTCATTGATACGTTTACCGCGCCATATCCCAACAAGCCTTTAAAGCCTGTCTGTACTTCTTGTGGCTACTTGCGCCCTCTATATAGCAAACAATGCCTAAGGGGTACCCGTTGGTCCCCCATGATCCCCTTTTCTCATGTTAATTGAGAGCTGATTTGATGAGATAACCACCTGTCAGTGACCACGCAGGGAGGTCTAATCCCTCCTGGCCAAACTAGTGCAGACAGGCTTTAAGGTACATCCTATTCATACTTTAATACTCTTAACATTAGAATGCATATTTCAGAGTACGAATATTGGCATCTACGGGCATGGCTAGTAGGTACTTTTAATAGGCATGGTACCGTCAGCATGGTTTTCCTTGCTGCGTTTAATTTAATCCTAGGTGTCGAGCTGGGAAATGTTCCATGGTTTAGTCATGCCTACATGCATAAATGGCTAGAGAGTTTCATCAATGCAACATACTCAAAAAGCAAACCTCTCATACTATCTCAAAGTTATTGTCTGATCTGAGTTGTAAAAAAAAGAGACAGACTTATATATATATATGACTAGAAAAGAACGATATAAAAATCATACAAATCTATTTTGATCAAATAGCTGTTATTGGCTTTCCATCATGGGTTCCGTCTTCACCTGAAAACTTGTGAGGAAGTCTTTGAGTTGGGTGATCGTTGCTTCCGTCTTGCGGAAGGACGTCATCAAGGATTCATTTGATTTGCTTTGTTTCTGTGAAAAGTTGGGAACGGAGAGAGATTAACAAAATTAATGTTAGCCCAGCCAGTGATGGACACTTACAGGCACCCCTTGTGCACATGGGCCCCCAATATTTTAACTCTGGACACGCAAAATTTGGAGAAATTTAAACAAGGGCCATAGAATTCCAACTTAAAGTCGATCTTAGTCTTTGTGAAACAATCCCCTGGGCCCCGTTTCATAAAATTCATTATCGATATCAAGTTGCAATAACTGTTATAAGCTACTGACATCGTGGCATTTGATTGGGTGAGAGCAAATGTGTCACAGAAATTTAGCATTTGGTTCAGCATTCAGCCAACTTTACACTGGCCCGTTTCTTTTCTTTCTTTTGTTTTGTGCAGTAGGCCGGCTGTCATGCATGACATGTTTAAATGCCATGCAGTTATACAATTCACTTTAATGATGACGATGATAATCTGATTAATACAGTGAAACCTGTATATAAAGAACACTCAAGGGAAACATGAAAAGTGGTCTTTATTGGCAGGTGGTCTTTATATACAGGTTCCTTTAATAAAGGTTTTAATGAGAAACCGTATTCAAGGGAAACAAAAAATTTGGTCTCTATAGACAGGTGGTCTTTCTATGTAGATGGTCACTAAAGCAGGTTCAACTGTAATAATATTAATACAATAATGGTGATCTCCAGCAATCCGTGCGTGTCGTGATGGCATCACAACATGAATAAAAATCTTTAAAAAATCACAATAATAACAATGACGATGATAATCTAATTATAATAATATCAATACAATAATGGTGATCTTCTGCAAATTTGTCCTTACCGTGATGGCATCATTGAGATGTTTAGCCTTCTCCTCCAGCTGGACCCTCTGCATCCGGAGGTCCGCCGCCCGGCGACCGAGCTTCTTCTTCTCGTCTTCCATCGACTGTTTGTGAGAGAGAAAGGCATGAACCACGGCCAAGGTGCCCTGCCAGTTCTCTGGCTTGTCTTTACCCTTTAACTGCATCAGTCAAAGGAAAAATTGGAATGGAATAGGTATGTTAATGATGCACAGTGGAGGGCTTTCATGGGGAATTCGACACCATTCGGGTGTTTAGCCAATAACGGGTGTTGTCAATCACTAGGATTAGCCTTCAGTTTTATGACCAATCAGCCTTATGTAATGCTCTGCATTTTCCACCAATCGCTCCATATGGAAAAGTCATTATCTTACATTTCCCTCACCCTCACCCGAAGACTCTCTGAGAGACTAGGGGGTATTTCTTGATGGGACTACGGGTTTGCTGTGTGCAGACTTGTGCACCCATTAATGGTATTTCCACCAAGTCTGGTGTCAGCGAATTATGACCTACTGCACATGGAAACTGACCACTATCTCCCTTTAATCCACTAATGATGATTCTTCTCTTATCTTTCTCATATTTCTCCTCTTTCTAATTCTCTTCTTGAACCGTTTGTGAGAGAGAAAGGCATGAATCATGGCCGAGGTGTATTCCTAATTCTCTAGTTGGTCTTTCCTTTTTCATAACTATAATAAATTTGATAATAATAATAATAATATTAATAACAATAATATTAATAATAATCGTTAGTTCTTGTAAAGCGCTGATGTCTGGAACACTTGAAACTTCTGGCGCTCCACAGTTATTACCCTGGCTTGAGAATGGCTGCCATTATGGTGCTCTAGCATTTCAAGGAATAAATTCCTGAATTTGACTTATAACGTGAACACGACTTCCAGGGACGCAACTCTCTTTACTCTACAAGCTATGATCCTACCTTGCATTCAGGGCAGCTCCAGGCTCCTGGGGGTACGGCGGCGAGGGGCGGGTCCAAGCAGGTCAGATGGTAGACAAGGTTACAGGTATCACACATCAACAGCTCACCGATTTGCCTACAGACTGCACATATATCCTCATGCCCCTGATGGTAAGAGGGACAAAATGATTATAAGAGTACATGAATTGTATTGCATCATATTTTATTGTATCATTTATCACCTGCACATTCTAAGTTACTTTAGGAATGTTGCATGACAATTTAGTATGCATTTGGTAAACAGAGCCAACAAATAGCAAATGCTTGTACATGTGTATGACGGAACCCTCACAAGTTTCGACAGACCTATGACATAACACGTATCAAATTCATGACTATTTTGAGTACGAGAATCTTGATGCACACTTGAAACAATTGAAATTTCTCCATAACGCAACTACCACAAAACTCCCACCCCCTCCCCATGGCTCTTAACTTTTGCTGTACAATTCTCCCTACCGCATACAGCAATCTACATTCCCATAATGCATTGCGACTCTGATACATCTGCGATTTTGTAGACACACTAACTTCCGGTGATTCTAAACACTTTAATATTCTGCTATACTACGATATGCTAATAATTCATTATCTGGAATTCTTAATCTTGCTCTATAGTTACAAATTTTGAAAAATACACAAGTAAACAGTAAGCATATTTATTAATAAAAAGTAATATACCAGCATTGGCAAACGTCAGCACTTTGAGAAACTCTCTCTCTGATAAACTTTGCACACTTCTTTTCCGAAGCCATGATTGTGCGCTATTATCAGTAATTTTTAAGAATTTCCCGTAATATACAGCAGGGTCACATATTTGAAGATACCGAAGTTTTTCATTTAAACAAAAATTACATCCTAAGAGAATTAGGCAAAACTACATTTTTTATTCTTAGTCCTATTGACAGTGAAGTGTGAGTCCAATACTGTGTGGCCCGTGTTGACCGAAAGTTCATGCAACTACAAAATACAAAGTAAAAATAGAGCGCCACTTAGGTTGGCTTGATTCAGCTATATGCGGTAGGAAGAAATAAATTGGCACTTAAAGAAAATATCTACAACAAGATGAATAATAGTTAATTAACTGATACTAAAGAGAAGAAATTCTTTTACAAGATATGTAAAAAAAGTCAAACTACAAACTCCATTGTATGGACTGAGGTGAGGTAAACGGGTACCTGGTAGGATTATTCCTTGAAATGCACTGTGCGCTGATAACGCCTTCTGGAGCTAAAGCTAGGGTAATAATTTCCAAAGCTCTCTGAAAGCGCATAGGGACCTTATAATGTGATATGCGATATACAAGAACAGAATATTGTTATCATACCCCGTACAAACTACTTACATCGGAGTCGGGCTTAGGCAGACCATTTATTCCAGCATTTTCTGAACCAACACCATCTGCGAATCTAGCAGGCCTAGCAGCTGTAGGGAAAAGGAGGCACAAAAAGAAATATTTAGAGAGTGAATGAGTACAGAAGACATTTAAAGAGAAGGTTGAGTTCTGGGGATAGGTGAAAAATAATTTGTGAGCGTTTTCATTATTATTAAATGTGGAAGAACATCAGAGAAAAAAAGTTCCCTGAAAAGCATGGCTCTTCAAATGACTTTATATTCTAAATATGACATGTACCAGCGTAAAAATGTGGGCCTCATTTTTATGTCACATATTTGTGTAGTCCCATATACACCTTTCTGTGTGTAGTGCTTGCTACTTTTACAGAGACTGGGCCAAACTTCTTATCATTTTGATGATTCCAGAACCTTGCTGTACACACCAATACTTATATGCTACATTATCAACTTTTTCTGATCGATTCCACACCGTTCCTTTCATAATGCAATCGCATGACCAGAACTCAACTTTATCTTTAAGACATGAAGACATGAAAAGTGAGCAAAGTGTTCAGATAGATTCATCGATGTGCTTTCTTAGTAGATTAACGTAGGAGGCATGATGCCTCAGTGGGCGAGCAGTGGTCTCGTAACCGGGCGGTCCTTTGGTATCCTTTGGTAAGGCATTGATCCTCATTACAAAGTCTCTCAGAGAGGACTTACAGCCGTCGGTCCCCTGGTTGCTTTCTTACAAGCATACACATGCTACTTAGCAGTCCGGTAAAACAAACAATGTTGAAAGAACTGGAGGAGGGTGTGTTTGTGGAAAAGATGTTTACCTCAATAACACATTTCGTGCATGATTTACAATTCACAATAAACCTAAGAAAGTTTCTCTTGCAATGCATTTCCATGACCAAGACACAACAAAGATTTAAATTCATGCTTTCTAACACTTCCACAAGACGATCTCTTCATAACCTCAATTTCAGAATAAATTTACAAGATGTGTTCCCCCTACTAATCCTATAAGTAAGTTTGAAAGATTGAAGGGTTTTGTGTTCTTACCTTTTCTCCTCTTCTCTCCCGACCATCCATTCGCAGCAGCTAGATAAGTTGTTGCTGACCTCCGACTCTGTTTACAAACAAGAAGTAAATAAACAACTTAAAAATTACCCTGAGTTAAGTTGTAATGAACAACTACTTGAATGATATAAGTGTACATGTATGTATACAAGATATTACATCAATTAATTAGTTCATAGTGTATGATTTTCAAACCATATTATAAGTAACAAGTTGAGGGTTTTTTTTTTTTTGGGGTGAAATAAGACAATTTTATAAACAAAATAGCCTAAAGCCTTCTGAAGTTCCGGTAACGTATTCGCTTTACAACCAAATGAGGGGCAAATGTGAGAGCCTTTCTTTTTACTTTAATTTGCCTGTCAGAGATTTTTTATCCATTTCTTGCCCATGATAATAGCTCCAAAATTTGTATTCTTCTCCAAGAACCCTGGTTCAGCCACTAACAACAAGAGGTAGAAATATCTTTGTTGTAGATCATATCCTCATGACAACCTACATTGTTTTACTAAATTAACTCACTGACCACCCCCTGTGCTTACCTCCAACTCATGCTTGTCGAACTTTGAGAACTGGGGGTTGGCAGTACTCCTTCTTTTCCTCTCCGATCTCTTACTCTGCAAGGTTTCCGCCGTCTTTGGGGTGACCAGGCCGATGGAGGCCATGAACTCCAGTTTCTATGGCAACACAAAAGTATCAAACAATTACATGGTGCCTTCAACAATAATGGTAATTGATTACATCATATCCAATTTGCAATGAGATTGACCGATGACATTAGGGCAAACCAAATGAGTAAGTAACAAAGAACTAAAATATTTCAATCATATTTTATCCCTGTCACATAAAATACAAAAGAAGCATGCTGTACAATGGTTTACTAGCATATACGACACTTTGAATCTATTTTTGGTTGTTACTATTTTTTCATAGTTTGTTCTCGATACATCTATCACTGTGATAAAGCTCAGGAAGTCCCAATTCATTCCTTTTCCTAGTCAAAGGTATACATTAGCTTTGGTGGGATGGATCTAGGGTTCTGGTCACTGCATGACATACTTGGTGCTCAATTCAGCATGGGGGACTTCAGAAGAAAACACAGCGGGTTAAAGCTCCCCCAAACAAGGGTAATGACACGTGCATTCTACAAGCCCTTGCGTAATTTCAACATGGCCAAAAATGTTTGTTCCTGAAAAGCCATTCTCCCTCTGATGTAGCAAAGCAATCTCCCTCAAAAAAGGCTAATGGCATGGCTCACAACACTAACATTTTTTGAAAGTGGGTCCAGAATGAACCTTTTTAAGCGAATCTGTACAATGCACGAGTCCCAAGTAAAAATTTCATAATTTGGAGGGGGAAGGGGTGTCTGTATTTAGATTTGGGTTCCATCGTGTCCCAGGTGCCAGTCAGTGTAAAGCACTGCCAAGTGGTGAACCAATAACTAGAGGGGACCCTTTGTAGATGCTGCCAAGCCATTTTCCATGATAAATCCCACTTAGATGGGAAACAGATACCTAGAGGGGACCTTCTGTAGACAACATACCATTTCTTCGGCAGTTAAAGGCTTCTTATGGCAGGCTGTAGCATAACTTGTGGTAGATGACGACGACGTTGATGAAGACGAAGATTGCAAGACAGCACAACTTGATAGAGATGAAGGCAGTGGATTGTCTTTAGGCCGGGTAGACAGGAATTGCCGCTTGTACTGCTTTGCCATGTAATCAAGTTCCTTCATGAGAGTCGGAGGAAAAATAAACATAATTTGTAATTACAATGGCTACTTGTTCTCATAACATAAAATTGAGGGAGTAAGCATAGGGCTTTCGATATGTGCAGATACCTTTTTTTCTATTACCACATCACAGTGATCTCAATTTTCAAAAATTAACATTTTAAAATCATTTATTCATTTTCGTTCAAACGGTCACAAATCTGTCTCGCCAAATATTTTCTTTTTACATTCACAGCAACTTCATTGGATTTTCCTTCAAAACTGGGAAACCCTTGACAAATGCTTCCAGCATGTAGGGGATGGTGAGGATTTAAAGCCTGTCTGCACTAGTTTGGCTAGGAGGGATTAGACCTCCCAGCATGGTCACTGACAGGTGGTTATCTATCAACTCAGCTCTCAAGTAACATAAGAAAAAGAGGATCATGGGGGACCAACGGGCTCCGCTTAGGCATTGTTTGCTATATAGAGGGTGCAAGTAGCTAGAAGAAGTGCAGAGTGGCTTTAATAAAGAAGCAACAAATGCTTACCTTTGACAGGTTTTGTGACACAGTTCTCTTGACCACCATGGAGTTCAGCCGACCAGAAATATTAGGCACCTTGATACTGATAACCGAAGGTTTGTTGGTTAGGATCGACAGACGAGTGGGCGTGGAAGGAGTATGCTGAGCACCTCCTCCTCCTCCTCCTCCGACCACTCCCCCTCCTCCAACGGTAACGGGTGTGGTGGTGATGGTAGTGGTATGGGTGGAAGCGGGGGCTACTAGGAGCTTGGTGGTTGTGCCACTCATCATGTTAGCCTTGACACGACTAGGGATGTTTAGGTGCTGAGATGTGGTCAGGGGTTGCGCGCTGGTTTGCAGTTGCGTGACCTTCTGCACCTGGAAAAAAGAAGAACGATATTTCTGTTTCAAAATGGGAGGAAAAGTTGGCTGTGGAATATTGCATGGAAATTCAAAGAATAGACGGATGTAATTTATAAGGAATAAGAAGTTTGGTGTTAAAAAAAGGATTTCCCCTGTCTTTCACATTCATGATTTTCAACACCGAACCTTAAGATTTACACAAATCATAAATTTCATCTAGATATATTTGGTAACAAGAAGGTCGACGTAGATTTCTTACCGCTTCATTCTGTGTTGAGGGCTTCCTCACACCAAGGTCTGAGCGGAGTTGTTCTACAACTTTTTTCTGTGTTAAACATTAAAAAAAGGTAGAAAAATAAAGGTAGGAAAGGGACATTTTTACACCAATTTAATCACAATTCACAAGCCATTTTGTTGAAAGCATTCAAATATATTCCCATCAGGTTTCTTGCCAGTAACACATTCAGTGATCAGAGCCTCCAATGGTTTTGTTTTCTAACACCATTCTTATGCCCGCCCCTCCCTCCCAGAGCTGTAATCCAAGTTCACTCATTTTGATGACAGCCATACATGTACAAGAATGACTGTGTATTGAGACTGATATTGAAAGTTGATTGTTCTGGGCTGCTTAAATACCATTATTTTAGCATCGTTTTCATGGTTACATAATAACTTAAATCTTACCTGCTTTTCACTGAGAGCTGTTATCTTGGCTTGCTGGTCATGCAGATTCTTTCGCAGTTCTACATTCTGTTCAAATTGAAAGAGAGAACAAGTGAGAAACACATGAATAACGATAAACCTAGATGTATTAGTCTCTTACACATGTACACTGACTCACACGTACATGTACATGTATGCAGCATTTTATCATCCTATCCTGTAACAATATTGTAGAAAGGGGCTGTGGATTTTTTTTAAAACACAATCTCAACAAAGACCTGGAATTGTGTTTTTAAACAAATGTACATTGCATAATTGTGATTATCTTGACTTTAATTATAACAAAGCTGTTGATTTTAATCTCCTAAAGCTGTACCGGTACTCTTAAATGCAGCTGGCTCAAAATTCCAATCAGTTTGCTCTGAATGCATTACTGAAGGAGTAGAGACAAGTACACAGAAGAATTACAACAGTTTGGAAAGTGCCCCAGTAAAGTTGTCAAGTACTGGTAGGCTCTCTAAAGAACAGTATCGGTTATGGACCCAGTGGCAAGGTTAATGAGTGCTTTGGTTTGTCACTTCCAAGTGGCAACATTCTTCATAAAAATCAATTAGTATTATAACTTTCAATTTACATAGGTGTAATGTACATAGCGATAACAAAAAAACAAAAACATATGACAGTAAATATAAGGTATTTCCTTACATGAGGTTCACTCTTGATCTTTGTCACAAGTATCTGCAGAAAAGAGAGAAGAAGAAAAAAAGAGAGTAAAGAATATAAAACAATACAGTAGAACCTTGAGTCAACCCTCTATTACAACTTTACAAGGGGGCCTACGTGCACACACACATGAATGCATGTTTGGCTTGTACTATTGTGTACACAATATTGTAAGTGGCTTATATGGCTACAACTGCACTGCAAAAAGATAGTATTTCCTTGTGCATAAAGCAGCCTGTGCATAATCAACTCAATTTACCAAATTGATCTCCAGTACATGTACAGAACATGATGTAATTTCATGTAAATAAGCCTATATAGAGGCATCTTACCAGTCTCATGAAAAATGTATAATAAATGGTATCATGCCATCATGCAAAGCATATTGTCAATACAATACAGTCCTTGCATACATCATGATACATGTATATACTTACATGCAGTTTCATTTTATTCTATTATTAATTTCAAGTTACATGTTTACATTGTATCCAGGTTCTTTTTGGGTCTGGCCTATTGGACAAATAAAAAAGTAATTAGAATTTCTGCGTTTTATTCTATATTCGGGTCATTCCATTTCTGTTGATTATTACTATTAGTGTTGCGCCCTACAGTGTGTACCGGGTACAACAAGATGTCCAGCAACATTGATCAAAAAACTAAAAACCAAACAAAATGTATCATGAAATCAATAATCATATTCCTTAAGAATTAAAGTAAAGGGCAAGTCCACCCCAATAATAACTTACTTTCAATAGAAGCAGAAAAATCAGACAAACCAATCAAAATAAGTTGGAGCAAAATCGGATAACTACATGTAATAAGAAAGTTATGAATTTTTAATGATATGAAAAACTTTGAAAATCACAAGACAAATTGGCAACTCATTCATGAGTCTGTGACATCATTGCCTCACTATCCACTTATTGTTTTCTTTATATTTATAATATAAATTATAAATTTTCCCCCTAAAAATCTTATTTCCACACAGCAGCATCCAAGTTACAGTATATGATAATAGGCCTAATTGTTTTTGCATGGATGCACTAATATAGACTAGAGTAATTTTTTAAATTCTATTAAATCATGAAAAATGTGAATTTTTATAAACAATTCACATGAAAATCAATAATTATGAATATGGTATACAGTATTCAGAAAATAGTATCAATTTTTCAAATTTCATAAAAGATTGTGAAATGTCATGCATGCACTATGATACAAATCATATAACCTAGGCAAAGGCATGGGGAAATCAAGTTCTTGGGGATAAAAAGGGAAATTAATGGGATAAAAATACCTTTTAAAGCAATCAATAAATAGTGAGGCAATGACGTCACAAACTAATAACCGATTTGGCAATTTGTGTAATGATTTACATTGCTCAATAGTTTTTCATACTAAACAAATTCATAACTTCCTTATAATATTAGTGATCCATTTTCCTCAAACCTTTTTTGCTCCGTTTCTCCTGTTTTTCTGCATCTATTGAAAGCAAGTTATATTTGGAGTGTACTTAGCCTTCAAGACCTCTTTGAAAATAAAAAAGAGTAATACCGGTAGATCAAAAACATAATGAAGTGAACTCTAGCCATCTAAACATGTACACAATTTACATGTATTTATGTACTAACATGTAGAAAGTAGATGGGTTTATTTCATTAATGCAACAGCATCTATTCCACAGATACTGTATACCCATAAATGAAATTGTTATTACAACGAGTAATAAATGTAGACCCTATCAATTTGATTTAATCTGCATGTACAGTTTGTAGCAATGTACACTGTAGCTTGTTGCAAAAGCAGGCAGAATTCTGTCAAGGAATAGGTCCTACAGAAGTTGTGAGTTTAGTTTACTAACACTAACACATTGGACTTATCTTTATTTATTGATTTAGAATTAGATCTAGGTCTACATGTACATGTAGATAGATCTACTTCATTTAGATCCTTTCAATTTATTATTTAGTATTTACTTATTAATTCAATTACTTTAATTCAATTAATTGATTAATCTATTAATATCTAGTAGACCCTAGAATGCTAGATCTAGACTAGACAATATTCATTCATTTTATTTATTATTTAAAATTTTTTTTTTAAAACAAATGAGCTGGTCCAGCATGAACAACATGAGGGAGGTCCGATGGCCCAGTGGTACAGCAGTGGTCTCATAGTCATAACTGGGAGGTCCCGGGCTCGAAACTAAGTCAAAGTGCTTGTGCCCTTTGGTAAGGCATTAATCCTCGATACCATTACCATTACCAATTTACAAGTCCCTCGGAGAGGACTTAAAACCATCGGTCCCCTGGTAACCTGGTTGGTTACTTACATTTACAAGCATATGCATGCTTTCTTAGCAGTCAGGTAAAACAATCATGCTCAAAAAAGAAACAAAAGAAAAAAAGAAAACAAAAGAAAAATGAACAAGGCCCAGCTGACAACGGAGAAAAATCATGGAGTTCTTCATTTCACTGATAGCGATACACAAGAATCTAACTTTACATCTTTTTTTTTTCATAATGTGGGGTCCACTCTCTAGAGCTAGATTCTCTTTGTATTTTTGTAAGTTTGTATTTTGTTTCAATATGATTACATGTATGAATTCATTACATGCAGTCAATTCCACACAGATCTTCCCTTGTTGTATACTACTACTGCAACACACACACACACACACTCGGTGCTCACATACTGCATTACCACTCCTAGTTGAGATGTACATTTTGTACATGTATTCACGTAAACAAGATGTCAATGAATGAAACTTGCTGCAGCGAGCTTCAGGACAATAGACTAAAATGATGTTGTGGGAAAGATGCGGCGAGAAAGTTTCTGAGAATCGTAAAAACCACCCAATCTGAAAAATACAGGGTAGATCCAGACAAAATTGAGACATTTTTTGCATTCTATAAATAGAGAGAGCTAAGCTCATTGGAGTTAAATAGATGAAGAAGTCTACCAAAGTCTAAAAATATAAGATTTTGCAAAAGGTCAAAATACGAACTAGCGAGGAGTCGCCGGTAGAGCACCCAGAAATAGTCGGAGACTTGCATGCAAATTACACACACACACGCAAGTTGCAATAGGACATTTAAACTGGAGGGGTACAGGCATCACCGGGTATCGGCCCCTGAAATCTACGAGCTAAATATCACAAAACCTAGGAGATTCATGGAAAGTTACCTGATGGGTTTGTATTTCCTTTCGCAGCAGTTGCTGCAGCTTCTCCAGCTCTTTATTGGACATCTTCAATGCGACACCAGATAATCACTAAACTCCAATTCGGGCAGATAAAAATACCGTAAGACAACAAAAAATATATGTTCACTCATGTACCGCATCACATGGCGTAATAATAAATTAAAGTTATAAATTCATTAATAAACCATATCTAAATCTTGAATCCCATCCTAAACAAAAACTTGAATATGGAGTACGATGCTTCGTATAAAATCATGACAATTCATCTCAAATATAATCAGAAAACCAAACAGCAGATTTTGCTTATTTCGCGGATGCATGGGAAAAGAGAGTGAAGGGGTCTTGTACACCTCTCAAAGTTCCCGGATGTGGTATTCCCAACTCGTTTATTCTTTGTTGATGGGAAACTTGTTGATGAACATAATTATGCTCTTTGCAAAACTGGCATATAGTGGAATTATGCTAACCCTTTACTGGATAGATATTACGATTTTCATTGCAAATTAAAGAGAAATTAATACATTTTATGCATCACAGGCTTGATAGCCATTACTCCCCTATATGGCCCAGGACAACCATTTCCCTGGCATTTTTTTTAATTAAATGGCAATTAAGAGCTGCCAGATACGAAATTCTATTCTAAAGGGTTTTAAAGAACTGTTGGCTGGATAATCCTTTGTTTTTATTATCAAATTCATTATTATTTCTCCCTCCCTCTTTCTCTTTCTCCCTCCACCTTCAGTCTCACCCTCTCCAAGACAATACACTTCTTTTTTTTCTGGAAAAATTAGGGCTACACTTAATTAGTTTATTATTCATGTGTCATGTATCTTTACGAGTCATTCTGCATATTACCATGAAAGTTATGAAATATTCACATTTATTAATGGATAGATTCAAACAATTTAAAGCATGAAAGTAAGATGTTGCATTGGATACAAATAAAATGTGACTAAATGAAGCTTACAACTTTTTTTAAAACAGTGCATGGATTTCTTTGAAACATTATTGGGTTAACAAAAACAAAAACAAAAAAAATCAAACATTCAAATATGTTGAACATTTTTTTACCAGAAATCTTAGAAATATGACAATCTGATAGATGAAACAAAACAAGAAAACACAAGTAAAAAACAAAACAACCAAAACGAATCTAAATGACAGTTTAAAATATGAAAATAAAGAAATGTCCATATATGGAAAGTCAGTAACTATATGTACCTCAGGTAGAAAAAATCAAATAAAACATTATAAATTTGATCTGATAAATCATGTTAATAGCCCTATTTTAGAACAACCAATGCATTACATAAAATGATTATTTTATGCCAATTTAGACTATTCTACTTTGTTACAAATGGGTAATGCACCGTTTCCACTCCTTCTGTATTCTGTTCTGTAAAGTGCACAGAGACATCCAATTATGCCCAAGTATTATGGGCTATACAAAAATTATTTAATTATTATTATTATTATTAGTTAGTTTTCACTTCTGACTTGCCCTAGCTATAGTAACTGAGAAAAGATAAGATTTGCTTGTATGGTTTCAAACCACTCATGTACGTTATATATTGAGATTTCAAATCTCTGAACAATACAAATTTGAATATGTACAGCACAATGATGAACAAAAATGTGTTTAGTCCCCCCTTTTCTCTCTCTCTCTCTCTCATTCCCACTAACGATTAGTAGCAAAGTTTATAAAGTTACAAACATTACAGAACATTGTACAAATGGCTTTTAAAAATGTGTTTAGTCCCCCCTCCTCTCTCTCTCTCTCTATTTCTCATTCACATTAATGATCAGTAGCAAAGTTGATAAAGTTACAAACATTACAGAACATTGAACACATGTTTAAAACAGTGTCTAAATGTTTCATTTTGAAAAAATTTGAATCAAACTGTTTGATCAATCAGCAATATACATAAGACACATTCACAGGGACAAAACTTAAGCAAATGTGTGATTAACATAAACAATATACATAACATAAGTTTAGCGGATCAAAAATACCCCCCCCCCCAAAAAAAGTAGATACCCCAGGGCCCTGTTTCATAAAACTTGATATCAATAACAAGTTACAAGCTACTGTTATAAGCTACTGAAATCATGGCATCTGATTGACTGAGAGCAAATTTGTCATAGAAATTTAGCAGTTGTTATAGATAACAAGTTTTATGAAACGGGCCCCAGGTATGTTAATTAAAAATCTTTATACGGCTGAGGAGACAAAAACAGCTAATAGTTAAAGAAAGAAGAAAAAGAAAGAATGAAGGAATAAGGCGCCACATGAGGCACGATGGCTCAGTGGTAGAGCAGTGGTCTCGTAACCGGAAGGTCCCAGGTTTAAAAACAAGTCTATGCACTCATGCCCTTTAGTAAGGCTTTAATCCTCATTACCATGTCCCTCGGAGAGGACTTAAAGCCGTCTGTCCCCTGGCTGCTTACTTACAAGCATTTACATGCTTTCTTGGCAGTCAGGTAAAGCAATCCTAAAACATCATCGGATAAAGAAACAAACAGTGTATGCAGTAACTCTTTGTCTGCATGTCCTATTAATAAATCGAACAGTAGGTTGCCATATATGCTTTTCACACTGGCAAAATTTTGCTTAACCCCGTACTATAGGTGGGGCTAAAGGGGGGTCTTAGCCCCACCTATAGTCCGGGGTTAAGCCTATTCCACTTTCTGTTCAGACTTGCATTTACCAAAGTGGGCTAGCCCCACCTATAGTACGGGTTAGCTGGCCCTGCAAAATAGCAGGGCTAACCCCAATTGTGGTGCTAACTCCGCAATTGCGGTGCCAAGCAAGTGAATGTGAACAGAAGCGAAAAATAGTCGGTACTACGCAATGGAGTGAATTAATGGATATTCACGCTATACGGCTAGTACGGGGCTAACGAATTGCAGTGAGAACAGCATGAATTTCCTTATTCGGGATAGGCGCTTAGTACAGGACTAAAAGAGCGTGTGTGAAAAGCCAAAAAAGTTAGTACGGGGTTAAGGATAGTACGGGGCTAAGCAAAGTACGGGGTTAAGCAAAACAAGTGTGAAAAGAGTAATAGTTAACATTTGTCACACATACAATATATATGCAACATATACACTCAATCACTGTGGATATGAGCACTATACAAGAACCCACCATTATTATTATGTAAATACATTTATTTCATATTAATTTCCTACACTAATTTTAACCAAATTTTTCTTTCCTGTTGCTGAAAAAAAAACTACTTATATTTTGTCATTGCATACCCCACACATGCAAAAACATGTTACCAACATTACAACAACTGCTGTAAATATTTATATTTATATTTTATATTATATGTCACTTGGTGGTGAGTGTTGGACATAGCCCTTTGGTATAATACTGCACAATAGCCCTAAAAGTTAGTAGAATTATCATCATTTAAGTATTATTTCTTCAGATCAAAATAAATGCATTATTAAAATGAAATCAGCACAGAAATGGTCAGATTTTGCATTGACATATTTTATTTCTTTTGTTTAATGCAAATGATTGAAAATTTGAGAATTTAGAGAGATCAAGGAAACATTAAACATATCATTTCAAAACAATTGTAGACAAAGCAATCAATGAGATATATTTGAAAAGCCTAAACAATCACTATTCAGTGACATGCTTTTAATATGCAAGTCAACAATTGAAATCAAATTTCAAGCATATATTTTTGTTGTCAAAGGATAATCTTGAAGCCCCTCTGCATTAGTTTGGCCAGGAGGGATTAGAGGGATTAGCGTGGTCACTGGCAGGTGGTTATCTCATCAACTCAGCTCTCAATTAACATAAGAAAAAGAGGATCATGGGGGACCAACAGGCACGGCTTAGGAATTGTTTTCTATATAGAGGGAGCAAATAGCTACAAGTAGTACAGTGGGGCTTTAAACGAGTGAGTGGGGCTTTAAACGAGTGAGTGGAGCCAGCAAGGAAAAAAAATGACAGCTTTAACATGTTTAAAAAATTATTTTGTAATCAACACACTAGATAAGATATAAAATATAATGTAAGCAGGCACTCTGCTGCCAAATATACATGAATATGAGGATATCCGGGAATCTTGTTGCCCGGAATTATCCCATTTCTAAATGTTGCACTGAGAAGCGAATGCGTGTGGTAAAAATGGAATTTTGATATAAAAGATATAAAACATATTCGGGCACCTTGTTGTGAAGTAGAATGATATTAGGGCACCCTGTTGCAAAAATATGGAGGTATTCAGACACCTAGCTGCCTGAAATCATCCTGTTTCTAATTCTAAATAATGCGAGCAAGCTAAGAAAAAATACACTTTTATCTTAAAATGCTATTTCCTCATACTGAGCGGTTTCTAATATTTGGTGTTTCACCAAAATCAATGTTTTTCCAAAATAATTTTTGATGCAAGTAAATTTCTCTCACGGCATCCCTTTAAAAAACGCTGCCTTAACCCAAAGCGTTTAGGGTCTCTCTTCTGTGATGTTTAAACAAAATATATTTTGATCTAGAATTCTCAGAATAACATAATGTACATGAGCGGAAAGATAAAAAATCATGGAAAAGTTTGTGCCGTTCATGAATAGGAACGATTTAATTGTACATAATCAATACAGTCTCTAAATTGGCAATGCAGTGTAAAATTTATAATCACTATTGTCGTGTACAAATTGACAATATTTTGTTGAATTAATAAATTGTCATTAACATTGGTTAATTTCATATACAATTTAATTCTTTTGAATTATGTAGGAGTGGAAATAAGAATAAGTGGTGCCAATTTGATAAGGAAAAGTGATTTATGTAGACCTCAAGAATCCTGTGAACTGCTATAGTTTAAACAGACAATATCAAATAAGGAGAAGAACGCCATATTTGCTCACAGTGCAGGTTACTGGTTCTAAACAACAGAGCCTGCGCATGAGGTTCACGGCAAGATCATTCAAGCAAAGGGCTGGAGCAGGGCAAAGTCAGTGGTTGGGGCTGGTTTGATTACCACACCATTGTTTGGAACCAGCAACCATGACAACTTGGCCAATGTGACGTCACACTTTGGTACTCTATATGTTACTCAAATCATCTTATCCAACTCCCAAATCAGCTAATCCTTTTACTTCTTAATCCCAAAAATTAGCTAATATCCAATATTCTATTGATGTTGATAACCAGCAAAATCATTAAATAACTGCATCTATTTAATTAATTTTTTATCAAGTATCTCAAAATGATGAATTAAGCTTCAATTTTCTTCAAAATCTCTAATTGTTTAATCCTTGCATAATATTACCTTGCAATGTCACCTTGCAAGATGCTATTTTCAAAGTTACCATCTCTCCATTCAATTAATCCTAGCAGATCTCCATAATCTCATTGATCTGCTTATCATCCATTATCTTCAATATCTCTAATCATTTCAACCTTGTGCATGTTCTTAATCTCAACACTCGGCAAATGATCACATACATTCCTGGGACCCGTTTCACAAAGCCTTTTGTCAATGACAAATGACAAAAATCAGCCGATGACCAATCAGAAGCAAGCATTTCAGTAGCTTATAACGTAAACTGTCATTTGTCACTGATGATAAGTTTTGTGAAATGGGGCCCGGACCTATTTCCAAAAGACACTTAGGTCCCGCATATCGATTACATCTCAATATCTTCATATATACATGTACATATCTTCTTGAATCTACTAAATCAGTTGATCATTGTGCATCCTTTTTATCTCTCAAATTGATTAATCTTAACATATTTTCTATATCTCCTGAATCAGTTAAATCCTTTCATATTTTCTTAATCCCAAAGGCAAGCTAATCTTGCAGCTTTTAAGAGGTGTCTGTAACACGTCTTTTCTAATTTATCTTAATATTCCTCTTTTTTTAATCAACGTAAGCTTTGTATTATAATGTTCTTTTGCTTTGTAAGTATTTTCTTTTTATGTGCTTTGTATCTTAACAAATGAAATGTTATTATTGACATATATATTCTAAATCTTTGAAATCATTTAATCCTTGCGCAACCTCTTAATCTCACTGTTAATCTTTCAAACACCTTCCTCACGTCCTACATCAGTTAATCCTCTCATATCTCCTAAATCCAAACGACCAGCTAATCTTCACAGATCTTCTTGATCTCTTCAATCAGCTTATCGGCATCCGCTTCAGTCTTGACGCGGAGCAGGAGAGGGGTGGCGTCGGGGTTGCAGCCCTCCTCACAGGCGGTGCTTTCCTGGGGGTTAAGATAGTTCTTTTTGCACTTGGGGCACTTTTTATCGGCCGGTGGGTTTAGAGGAGAAAGCATCATGACGTTGTTCTTGTTCTTCCCTTGCTTGGTGAAGTGGGGCAGCATGCCGGACGTCACGCCGACGTTCAAGATGACATTCCCTGCAAGAGAGACAAGTGATGAATTAAAGCATTGAAACAAACAAACAAACAAACAAAATCAAACAAGCAAGTGATGAATGATTTAGTTCCAGAAAACAACAACAACAACAAAGCTCTGGTAAAATCACAATACAATGCGAAGAGATGGCACAATTTAAAGCAATTAGGGTCAAAGTGCTTATTTCAAACAGTTTTTGCTGTATACCATTTGAAAGCTGGCTTGCAGTTGGAGTCCCAGCCCAGAGCTACTGTTGTTTGGCAAGACATTAATCCGCATTTGCCACTATCCACCTAGGTGTAGTTAATGGGTACCTGGTAGGAATTTCTTCCTAGAGTGTTTTGAGCACCTTGGGGCTGCTGGACCAAAGCCAGGGTAATAATAGCACTTTGTAGGTACCTTGAGCATTCCTTGGGGTGGAGGTGCGACATTATCATCATCATCATCACCATCAGCATCACCATAATCCTCCTCCTCCTCCTCCTGGTCCTCACCACCACCGCCCATCACCACCACCACCATCATCATCACTATCATCAACATCATTTTCATCATCACCATCATCATCACCATCAACATCATCAGTTATCATCATCACCATCATCACCATCATCACCATCAACATCACCAGAGCTGCCAAGTCGTATTTTGCATTTTCAGTATTCTTATCCCCCAAAATCAGTATTTTGACTCAAAAATCCGTATTTTTTCCCCGTGAAAAAAATATGCATGCATATCGGCGATGTTCGATCATTTAATTGGGCCTATTAGATTCCATTTCCGTCCCACACGTAAACAACTAAGGCCTAAGCACTGCACAATGGACATAACAGTAACACATTAAAAATTTGCCCTTAAAAAAAAAAAACCCTTAGAAGTAGATCTACACATACATGTAGCTTATCAAATGAACATTCATTACCGTCAGACCGGACAATTCCTTCAGTCTTTTCTGCAAATGTCCTTCATTTCAGTTCTAACTCGACTCGTATAGTCACATCGCATGCACAATTAGTACGCACACACACGTACACATCATGTACACATACACACGTGTACGCATATTGGCAAGTTGCAGCACCGATTCCACTTCAGTCCCACACGCAGACCATCAATGCATGCCTGAAGCACCGCACACATGCATAGTAAACATATACACACACGAATATCTAAGCCGACACACGTCTTTCAGCGCACGGAGTGCGCACCAGCCGTGCCCATTGACTAATACACAATTGACACGGCGCGCGCACCGCCCATAGACTTATACACAACTGATTTTTTCTTTTTCCGTATTTTAACATGAAAAAACGTACGTCCGTATTTTAAGTTGATTTCCGTACGAAATACGGTAAATCCGTACTACTTGGCAGCTCTGCATCACCATCATCATCATCATCATCATCACCACCATCACCATCACCATCATAATCTTCCTCCTCCTGCTCCTCCTCCTCCTCATTATATTTTTCACTTACCAAGTGAAGTATCTGCTCTGATGAGAAGCTGGGCAGATCCTCCTGTATCCTTGACATGCAACATTCCTACTCCTCTCTCCTTGAACTCTGATTCTTTCTTGTAAAATATTTTACATCTGGAGTTAGAAAGAAGAGGAAAATAAATGCATACTGGTAGATTCCGTTGAAGCAGGTACAGTCACAATAATTTGTGATTCAATATAAAGTCTTTACATAATACTTATAACAACAAAAGTGAAGTAAATTCTGGCATCCCCCACAGCTGTCTTGTCAAATTTACCTTGTTTCGGTGAGCCGTAAAAACTGAACTGAACTCAAGTGTGGATAGATCCATCATCCATACCTGCCATACCATCCATAACTGGCAATATGCGGTAAATCTGTACAAAAAAAGGGAATACAAATTCGCTGCTCGATCATGCAGCCATTCAACGCATGCAATATGTGAACTCTCAAATCGCGGCACATGATAAAACAAGCTAAATTTGGCTTTAAAAAAAAAAAAAAAAAAAAAAAAAAATCAGAATATTCCGAATTTTTGGGTCCTAAAAATCCAGAAAATCTGAATATTCCGGAAAATTCGGAAGAGTTGGCAGGTATGTAGATCGCATAATGAACACATTTGCAGGAATCATTCATAAAAAAAGCATGATTTTCAATGTTCATAGGAGTTAAAAAGTATGAAAAAAAAACCTGTCTTACCTTGTGGAATAGAGGGAGTCCTTCTCCTCAATCACTTTCACTTCGACCTTTGGAGGTTCATCCGATTCCTCCTCCTCCTCCTTCTTGTCTAAAAAAAATTAATGAAATGAAATAGAGAAAATTAGTTAATTAGATCAAGTTGGGTACTGGTCATACAATTACATTTTGAAACAAACTTTCTGGAAGCAATAGATCCGTTTACTATCATATTCAAATTTGATGCATACTTTTCAAACTAAGGTTGTTCTTGACATCCTGACAGCTTGCTCGAGGCTTGCCTGAAATAGCAACAGGTAATGTATGCAGACTGGATTCCAAGTACTATTATAGTTCATTCATTATTGACAGATTAATTGAATAGCTGGTCACTAGGTCCCAAGGAAAGAAACATCCATAAATTTGAATATGTTGGTAAACTGGTCTATTGGGAATAGTTGAATATGTACTACATAAGAATATAATGTGAAGGTTGGAATAATAAAAATGAAAACAACAACAACTGACTCAATATTTGTGCAAAATCACATACACTGCACACAAAAAGGGTATATGGGACTACACACACACACACATGTGGCATGAAAGTTTGGTCTGAACATCTTGGCTACTTCTTGTCATATTTTGAATATGAGTGCATTTAAAGACGCAATCCTTATTGAGGAGAATTTTTTTGTGTGTAGGACGTTCTTCAAAAATAATAGGAGAATGAAAAAATTTCAACGATTCTTTTCATCTTTCCTTAAAGGGATCCGGTAACTTTGTCTCAGATTCTGAAACAAAATCCTGGATTTAGCTCATGCTGCAATGATAACTATAAACCTTTAGGTCAGTCAGGAACCCCATGACTTTTACAAGCCGATCGCCTGTCTGATTATCAAGATATTTATGATTGGAAATCGAAACCAAATTTTGCGTTTTCCTAACGGTTTTCATAACACTACAGTCTATTGGGGAAAACGAGTATGGTAAAACCAGTCACTCAAAGAATTTTACTTTTTTGAGGCACTTCTTAATCATTTTGAAGCGCAATTTTTTTTAGGGCTTCAATATTACACCATATCACAGACACTGATAACACGTAGGGCAGTGCATCTCAGATTTAACATTGTTAAACGATGCGTTTAAAGTAAACCATCCCTGAGAGCTGAGACAAAATTACCTTGGCTGGAAGGGGCAGCTTTGGTCAAGTCTCCGAAAGAGAACTTGCCTGCCATTGATCCCGACGTTGACGAGGACGACGATGACGACCCAAAGCTAAAGCCCTTGTTATCGGAGGATGCGGCCCCGAAGCCGAAGCTGACTTTGGGAGCTGAAGGCGCCTTTTCGCTCTCTGCTGCTGCTGCTGGAGCTCCAGCAAACTTGAATCCTGGACGAGAGAGAAAAATTTTGCAACTTTAGTAATCATTAATAAATATGCAAAAGCATATTTTTATCTACATAAGGCCTTACAAGTGGTACAATAAATCAGTGTATTTAATATCTTTAGCGCAGTACCAGGATGACAGATCAATATTGTTTTCGTATTGCTCTGTCATCCGGGAACTTCAACTGTCGATACAGGACATGATTGGAACATTTACCGAGGTAAGTCAAATTTAAATTGTTATTTCGCTAGTCAGCCTGATATAGATGATGATAATAATATTATATTGTATGGCTTTCTTTTCGTGTGATACTATATAAATATTGCTCTCGCTATGACAATTTATTCTTGTATAACACTCAAAGCCATCCAATATTAGATAAATGTTTACTGCCTTAAATGAATAATTCATTTTTACCCAGAGATGTTCATCAAGCATTTTTATTTCAAAATTCAAAGATAATGAAGCATAATCTGAAGGATTTCTCTTTTTAACATGAGGGGGCGGTCTGAAAAAAAATCATTTGAGGTTTGTCCTAAGAAACCTGCTCCGAAAAACGATTTCAGCACGTTTCAAAATTGTTGAGATATATCATTGACGTAGGACCTACAACAGCAATTTATAATGCTTTTTCCACCTATACAATGTGATTGTGAGAGCAATTTAGGAAAAAACCATCGCTATTGTTATCAGTCAGGTATGATCAGCCTTGTACAAGAAGAAGAAAATGATACCTGTGAATGAAACTGCTGTCGTGCTGGAAGACTTTTTTTGCTCTGTTTTGAGGGGACTGATCGTGGTGAGCTGTGGTTTTGTTTTACTCTGCTCCCCTCCCCCTCCTTCCTCCTTCCTCTTTGCTTGCTTCTCTTCGATCTCTCCCAAATGCTTCTTATAGTCCTCGAAAATAGGCGTCAAGTCACAAACGGGATTACCCTCTACATGTTTCTGAATCCAGGCGCTCACAGATCGGTTCAGCGCCCTAATTTCATCAGCATACGCATCCGTACCTTTGCCCCCATTTTCCGATTTAGAGAATAAAGAACTCCCATTTGACGAGGTTTTGGAGTCTGTGTCCGTCTTGCCTAATGTGAACATGTTTGTGGATGGTTTTGACTCTGCGCTTGGTTTGAAGCTGAATGTTGTCTTAGCCTCCGTGAGGGGTTTGACTGTCTTGGATAATGCTGCAGAACCGAATGTTTGGGGTGCAGTGGAGGAAGCGGATGAAACCGGTTTGAAGCCGAACGAAGTGGATGAAGTTGGTTGTGTGGAGCCTCCAAACCCGGAGAATCCTTTGAACGCTGCGAACGGCGTCTGTACTGCCGGCTGACTCTCGTCCTAACACATTAAAGGAAACAATAAAGGAAACATGATGGGGAAAACACACTTCATCACCATCTATACATTTCATTGTTTTAGACTCTTTTATATATACCATATACTTTTTATTTTAATATAATGAAAAACGCATGATTAAAAACTTGCCCATAAAGTGTTGATATATATGCTAACTCAGCAGAACCATTAATAATGAGGATTGAAAAATAAATTGGAAGGACAAATAAAAACCTTTCATATTATTATTTTTTACAAATTCAATGAATTGTATCAGATCATTCAGATGCTAGTACAATTATGCTATTTTTTGTGTCTTCTGCCTTTGTTATTATAACTGCAGTTGACCCTGCCCCATAGGCTTTGTAACATGCTATGAAACTGTGGAACTTTTTCTACAAAGATTGATAGTTCTGAAAAAGAAAGAAAGAAAAAAACATTATTTCCAGAATAACAACAAATGGAGCTTCTACAGAGAAGTATTTTTTGTTTTAATTTCTAGCTATTACAAATGATAAGTAATATGTTACCTGTTGTTTATCTGCGACTCTCCTCTTAGCTTTGATCATCGGCCGCCTGGATAAGGTATCCTTGTCAGCGACACTAAAAGTCCCAGCCTGTGAAGCAAAACCAATAATGAAATCATCTATTACCACAGATATACACGTACATGTAGTCAGTAGGCCTGGGAGCAAAAAATACACCCTGTTACTAATATATTACAATTCATGGATGTTTCTCTCTCGAACCACTGGTTAACAACTACATGTATTTAGTTTGCCTGCTATGTATAATGACATCACTGTAATAGATGCAGTTTACTTTGCATACATTGGTTGTTGGTATGTCAGGTAATCCTGTGGCAAGGTTTTAAGTTGTCAACAAAAAGTTTTGTTAAAGAAGTATGCATAAAATTAGTGAATCATTCTTGAATAATCAGGTTTATTCAATTGAATTGCTATTTGCTAATGAATAATGGAATAACAAATAGTGGGTTTCAGACAAAGGCAAGATCACAAATGTATTCAAATTTATGGATGCTCATATCCCAAAGTCTAGTGACAAACTATTGCATGGATATTTTCGAGCACTTGTTTTTCAATTTCCAATAGTCCGAATGCAGACTGAATAGCTGCTGCTATGCCAGCAGACCTCTGCCATGCTAAAAAGCCTCACTAGTAACAACTGAAGAAGACTTTCAAGAGGCATTTCTCGAATTGAAATACATCTGTGGAATTTGTCTGCATTGTGCAAAGAGAATTTCTGGGATATGAATGTATAATGTACTAGTCTGTGAATTCTGCATGACAATACCCCCTCCTTTCAAGGGATGGTTACTGCATTCTATTTCCTTCTTCTTGTCGTCCTCCTTCTCTTCTCCTAAACATCCGTCTCCTCCTCCTTCTTATTCTTCTCTGTATCTTCTTCTTGTTCTTCTTCTTATTTTTGTTGTTGTTCTTCTTCTTTGTCTCCTTCTTTCTCCTCCTTTCTCCTCCTTTCTCCCTATTTCTTCTCCTTCTTCTCCACCTCTTCTCCACCTCTTCTTTACTCCTCCTGCTCCTTATTTTCCTCTCCCTCCTTCAATCCTGTTGATTCTTGTGGTAAACAATGTGGTTCCTGAATCTCAGTAGGCCTACTTTAATTGAAAATAGGCACTTACATGTAAACAAGCGAACCAACAACCCAATCCCATATAATATTTTTAAAGAAAAACACTCACTTCCTCGGCCTCCTCCTCCTCTTGGTCCCAATTGTCATGGGTAAGCTCCACTCCTGCTCTTCTCTTTGACATCTTTGCTGTGGTTGCCGTCCCTTGTGGATGTACTAGGTGTTGGTAGATGTGCTGTAAGTAACTCGACTCTAGACTTGTCCTTCATAAACAAAAAAAAAACATAAAAAACAAAGGAACAGCAGAAGTTAACAATCATTGAAAATGATTCGTCCCAGATATCATGGGTAAGTTCTACTCCTGCTCATTGCTTCAACATCTTTGCTAATGTTGTTGTCTTTCTTGGATGTTCTTGGTCTGGGTAGATAATTTTTTGCTAGTTGCTGTAACTGTAAGTATTAAAGTAATGCAATTCTAGACTCTTTCCTTCCTTCATAAACACAAATATCCAAAGCAAAGAACAGTATGAGCAAAAACTAAACAATTACAATCATTGAGAATGTTACCTCTTAATCAGTGTTGATGACATTATTTATACTTAGAAGGTCTATACTATACTCAAACCTAACTTAGTGGCCACTGGCCACCTCTCTATCATGTCTATAGTCGTTGGGCTTGGTGAAAATAGTCTAGGCCCATTCACAATTTCCCTCACAAATTCATGAAATTTAGTGAGATTTGTATTGCGATTCAAATCTCATTGTTTTGCCACCGTTCATCATAAATTCATACTCAGGAAAGACATCTCACTCATGCACTTCTCGATAAGTTAAGTGTGTAGAGCCTTAGTAGAGTCTAGACCTAGATCTAGACCTCTATCTCGCTTTTGCTCACACACAAAACACCCAGCTTAATAATCGTGTTTATTAAAAAGAATCGAACTTTAAAAAGTTATATAATTGAGATTCTGAATTTGATTGTGTTCAGCCTTCAGTTCAGCCTTTCAGCCAATTCAGGATCTCACTTTTTTAGTGAATTTTTTTAAAGGTTTAGTCTACAGTTTCCATTTCCACACATGGTAAAACTTACTATAATTAAATAAAAAGTGGGATTCAGAGTCAGACCTTAAAAAGTTAGACTAGATCTACATCATGGACTTTAGCCTTTAGGTCTAGAGACGAGTCTAGACTCTAGTAGTATGAATCCATGATGATGATATAAGGGGCATGATTACATTTATTTTTAAATCTCAGGCCTAATATTAATAATCGTTTCTCTCTGTGTGATAATAATATGAAATTATGATACTTAGGCTGTCCTGACCCCAGTGCTAGGGCCCAGCCCAGGCAGTGCAGTGCTATAATAGTATAAAGCGAGAAGACGAAACGCCAGGCACGCCACGGCAAGGCCAAGGGCCAGGTGCCGTGGCGTTAGCGTTGAGGCGAGGCAGAGGCCGGGGTCGAGGCTAGCTAGGCCTAGGCGGGCGCGAGCAGGGAAGCTTGGCTTGGAAGGCCTTCCGCTTTCGCTCAGAATTGACATTAAACTCTTAATTGATAATCACTGACGAAATTCAAGAAAATAAACATAGATCTAACAATTACACGTTGATCTAAGCTAAGTTTCCGAACCTTTGATTTAATCAGGAGTGTGGCGTTATTCTCACGTGCGTCGTAATCGGATGTTGATTTCATTCATTCGTTCCTGTAGCGCGCCATTTTGGAAACTGCGTTAAAACAAGAGAGGGCGGCATAGCTGATTAAAAAAAAATACGGGTTTATTTTCTTCATCAACTAAATATCAATCTTCTCTCCGTCTCTCTCTTCCTCTCCCTGACTCTCTCTCTGACTCCCCCTCTCTCTCTCTTTCTTAATTTCTATCTCACCTCCGCCCTCTCTCTCCCTCTTTCTCTCGCTCTCTCTGACTCTAGTTCATACTAGCTTTTGTGCAACAATGTTTTTTTTCTAATTTCTGCATCCTAATCTCCTTCATTTTCCTTCTATATCTATTTTGTTTAGTCTTAAAAAAAAAATAATAATAATCATAAACATCATAATTATAATAATAAAAACAATACAATTTAAAAAATAATGATAATTATCCTCGCTGAAGATAACCCCTTTTTCTTTTTAAAGCTTTTTTGTGTGCATCAATTACCTTTGCCCGATAAGCGATTTTACTGAACAGACTGAGAAATATGGTTTTGAAGTTTATACTGGCACGGTCTACTTGATTTACGATTTAGAACTGAGAATGAAAGAGAGAGAGAGAGAGTAAGGGTAAAGGAGAGAGATAAATACATGTATAGATAGATAATAGATAGAGAGAGAGAGAGAGAGAGAGAGTAAGGGTAAAGGAGAGAGATAAATACATGTATAGATAGATAAATAGATAGATAGAGAGAGAGAGAGAGTAAGGGTAAAGGAGAGAGATAAATACATGTATAGATAGATAAATAGATAGATAGAGAGAGAGAGAGAGAGAGGGAGAGAGAGGGAGAGAGAGAAAGAGAGAGAGAGAGAGAGAGAGTGTGTGTGTGTGTGTTGTGTGTGTAAAAATGAAAGAGAGAGAGAGAGAGAGAGAGGGGGAGGGGGCAGATTAGTGCCCATTAATTGCCCCCTTCAAGTGTGCTGTTCTCTGTAGCTAGGGCTACATTTTTAACTTCTTCTCACGATTTTCGTAAAATGTCGTTTGCCGTACGCTATCATGAGACCTATTAATCAAAAGATAAATTACAAATACAAAAAATTACAAACAACAATATTAGTACCATATATTATAGTTTATATGATTTACAAAACTTGACGTGAAAAACGTCGTTGGCAAGCATTATGAAGCATATCGTCAAAAGAGAAAATTAATTTCAAGAATACGTCAACGCTTACTGATTTAAAACCCTCTCATTTAATAAAATATGAGTTGGAACGTTAGGCTAACTAGCACAAACCTATAAACTATCGTTTGAGCTTCAGTTAGTACGAAAATCGGAACCTTTATTATATACGAAGAACAGATTTAAACTAGACCGACAGTACTTGTTGCTTAACTTATTACGAAATCCTTGAAACAAAAGACACATTGCTAATAATTGTTCTTGTCTGAAAACTATCAAAAGACGCAGTACATTCTGCATGTATTTGATACGTCCAAACGTACTGTGTCTTCTCTTTTTCGTAAAAGAGAAGACACAAAAAAGACGTATGAATTAGATTTGGTTACATTACGAAAATGGTCTATTTGCCGGGTATGTATGACACAGTCTAGCTCCGGCGACTACCATGGCTCTGCGGTCGATTGCCCATACACTAACCGAACTCCTTGATCATTTTAACCCGGCACTTCAACCTTGAACCAAACGCAAAACTTGACCTTCACCCAAACCCTTGAATCCTAGCCTCATATCCAGTTGCAACTTAATCCTAACTCTATCCCTTTGACGAAAAAAAGCCCGGAGCAGATGTCGGATGATCGACAATCTGATTTTCCATGGGCATTTCGATCCACCCCACCCCCTAAAAATGGAATAAGGAACTTTGGCTTTCAATTATTTCAAAAGTTAGAACTTTAAAGGGAAAGTCCTCCCTGGTTTTAAGTTATTTTTAACAGAAACAGAAAAGTGAGAGGAACATGTCAGTGAAAGTTTGAGTAAAATCCGATTAAAAATAGGAAAGTTATGCATTTTTGAAGTTGTCATTAATGACAATGAAACACGAACTGGCAACACTGTGACGTATCTTGCGAGGTAGATAAACAACTGGATAAGTCATAACACGGCTGTTCTATCTTGGGGTGGTGCTTTAAAGGCCGCTCCAGGAATTACGACATTCAATTACGACATTCATGAGAATTCCCCTTTTCCACATTTCATGAATTGTCAATCTCTTAACTCTCTAATCTTAAAAGCTTTACAAAATAAATAAAATTTCTATTCGTTTAGGATATGATTCTCATCTCTAAATATAATGTATTCATAAGAATTTTAAAATAAACCAAGCGCTATCTGATTGACTAAACATAGCTCCTCTTTGTTACCAACCCGTAACTTTGGCAGCTAAAGGGTTAAAATCTTTAAATAAGCACCCCTCAGTGTTTTGTTTTTACCTCTTTGTCCCCTTGTGAAAATACTTTTCCCTTTGTGAAATTAATATTCTCCAAGATTTGCAAAAAAGAAAGGATCATCTTCAAGCCCGTTGTTGTTGTTGTTGTCAGAGCTCCAAAATATAGAAATTCCATCGTGATCATGATTGTCGTTGGCATCATTGTCGATGTCCTGGTCGCCACCACTACCGCTGAGAACATCTCCGCTCCCAATTTCGTCTCCAACACTCGCATCGCTACTTCGTCGATTACAGCGACAGAATGATTCAATGTCTCTGGCCACATTTCTGTTATCCTCAGCAGCTAGACAAGCGCCCTCTGCGATCATACTCAGGGTTTGCTGGAAAACCCTGTCAGGTGTGACTATTCTGACTACACCGGAAATAAGATAAAACAAAAGATTTAATGAGTAAAATGATGGTGTGGTGGTCGCTAGCAGACAAATTTAGAAGCTGATATCCCGTGCACAGGCCTACACTTTTGACTCTCATTCGGCAGGTCCTGCACGGTGTTCGATCTTTGTTCGGTGCTTCGGCTTATTATGTT
Source organism: Mesocentrotus franciscanus (assembly GCA_037976565.1). Taxonomy (NCBI): domain Eukaryota; kingdom Metazoa; phylum Echinodermata; class Echinoidea; order Camarodonta; family Strongylocentrotidae; genus Mesocentrotus; species Mesocentrotus franciscanus. Next base: position 27,997,158 of record CP137684.1, read on the forward strand.
TTGCCTACTTTTATCTCTCGCGACCCAGGGATATTACATAGGTGCCCAGCAATGAAAGGGTATTAGTAATGGCAGGGTCCGAAGGGAAAGAAATATTAATACTAATGTGGTTACCCTGCATGGGTTAATAATTAAACATGAACAACATACATAATTATTCCTTTTCTTCTTCTGTTTCTTCTTCTTCTTCTTCTTCGTTGTAATAGCTGATAATGATTCTAGTAATGGCTCGGGGTTGGAGCAGGGTCAGAGTCTTTGAGACCTGCAGAGCTTCATGCTTCATGTTGCACCAGCTACCGCAAGGTTCTCAACATATGGGCGTAGAGGCCTCATTGAGAACAGTCTCTTTTTCTAAGAGGAATTCATGCAGAATTGTCTTGTTAATGTCATACCCTAATTCTAAATCATATTTACCTATGCTATCAAAGTTGTAGATCCATTTTCTACCGGGGCTCTGCTCCTCAGGAAAGTCTCCAGAGCCCTCCCCAGAGCCTAGTTCCATCCAGCCTTCGCCCGGACCTTCCCCGTTCAAAACCAGGCAGACAACGTCGAAAAGCTGCTCGACGGATGGAGCGTCGTTCTTGGCTCTGTTGGTACAATTGTCAGCCAGGACTTGGGATAGCGCAAGCCTGTATTCGATTTCAAAGAAATCGTCCTCGCTGTCGACCGCGATGTCCTGGTTGTACGGCCGAGCTGTGGAGTGGCAGTATAGGGTAGAGAGGGGTGAGGGAAAGTGAGAAAGGAAGATATGTAGATAAGCCTTGTCTATATTGTTTTTTAAAAAAAGAAGAAGAAATCAATAAACACCCCAAAAAAAAAAAAAAAAAAAAATCCGCACACACACACATACACACACAACCTTATTGAAGTGAAGCCGAATAGCGATTGAGTCCTCTAAAGCTTTTAAGATTTTATTTCCTCGCTGCTATTCATATTATTTATTTATTAAAGCCCAAGTCCACTCCAATTTTCAAAAAATATAGCATGTTGTAAATGAATCAAAGTTTAAAACTGCCAAATATCACGCGCGTACTTCAATCAAGCGATTTTTGTTTCGGTTATTTCGAGCAAAACATTTAAATTGCCGCACGGATGTGACGTATGCTCCTCACAACGAAAGTGCCAGCAGTATACATTCTGACAAAAGGCTATTTTCGTAATGTAATCAAATGTAATGCATACGTCTTTTTGAAGTGCCTCGAATATTTCAATACACAATAGAATCCGAACTGCAATATTAGTCGTTGCCAGGTTGGACAAACATTATGGCTTGCCCTACCTGGCAACAAGTTTGCATTTAGTAGAGTCAAAGTGTGTAGACCCCGCTGATATTTTTCGGGGACAAAGGTTTTTAAGTGTTTTTGAGTTGTTTGGAGGTCAATGATTAAAATTAGCTTGGGTAGTCCCCTCCTAACCCCCGGCAACTCTTGTAGGGGTCAAAATAAGGTCAAAATGGGGTCAATAGGGGGTCAATTTTTTAAATGCCCTGATTATGTTAAAAGACATGTCAAATTGTTTGTCTCGTCATACTGAACAAAAAAGTGTACATGATCATATACCCTGACCTCCCGTTAAGAAGTTATGGCCGGAAAAGTCAAAAGGTCAACGAACTTTCATTTGAGGGCAAAATACACTAAAAGTGTTAGGATCGATCAATTTTCATGTTTTTGTGTCTATTTATATGTATTTTGATTTAGAAATTTGAATGAGACAATTTCTACTTAAGAAGACCGTATTCAAAAGATATAAGGGGTCAAAATAAGGTCATTTGGGGTCAAATGAGCTCCTTTGGGATCAAAATACACTAACAGACTTAGGAGTTATTTGTGTCAAATTATGTGTAAATTGATGAATAATAGTGAATGAATTTTTTTTTTTTTAAATTTAGAAAACCATATTCAATTGATGTAAGGAGTCATTATAAGGCCAAAATGGGGTCATTTGGGGTCAAAAATGTTTAATTGACCTAAATTGTGCTGTAATGCACTCTCACACTGAATGAGAAAGAGCAGTTTCATTCTAGGGTTAAAATACGATAGGAGTGACAACAAAGCCATGTTCATTTTTTTAAGTGTCACAATGCAGTTTACATGTAATTTAACTGGTGGCCACAATGTCAAATTAGCTTGATTGTTTTTATCTGCCCATCAGTTACATACACAACCCTGCGCTCTCTTACTAGGTATGGTAAATGTCTTAATTTGTTGCAACATACCTTTAAGGACGGATAGATGTGACAAATCAGAGGTTCTACGCATAGTCGGAATCTTCAGAGACAGAGTCTTGATCATTATCGATATCCGAATCGGAGTCAGACTGTGGAGATTGGTCATCTGCTGGTATTAGGTTGGTCAAACGTGTAGGCAATGCAGGCTTGGTGTATCGAAGTGGGATGCAGTTGCCATCTTTCATGTGCCATCCATGGTGGAGAGGTGATGGAGGAGCATCTGGACTCCTGAAGTTCAGGAAGATGTATGCCTGATAGTTGGCTCGTCTGACCTTCATCTGATGTGAGTCGCAATCAGGTGGCATTCTCTGTGTTGCTTTTTCTTCATACTCTCCCACTTCTTTGCTCTTGCCTCTGCTAAACTTGTACTAGTTTTGTCTTTGTAGATGAACTTAATTGTGAATTGCTCCATGTCGATTTGGGTGTCTTCTGATACAGGCAGCTGTTTCCCAAGTCCTTGGAGCAAACTCCTTCCTTCCTCTGACTTCATTGCCGATTCAAAGATGGATGGTTTGCCATGGCCATAGAAGCCAGAGACAGCGTCTGCACCAGTATGAACATGAAAGGGGACAATGACATCTGCCACTTCAGGACTGCAAAGCTTCTTACAGTCATAGACGAAGCCCTTCCTCTTGATGCCTAATGGTCCTTCAATCTGATGGGCTGCGTATGCTGCTAGAACCATAACATCTGTGTCTTCTGCATCGATAACAACAGTGTCTTCCACACCTGACTGTCTTAGTTGGTAATACACATAGAGAAGGATGGTGTCCGCTTCTGTGTGTTGGCATGTGAATTGCTCTAATTCTGTGCCCTTCTGCAGATCTGAGCAACGATCTCTCACTGAGTATATATAAGTCGTCTCTGGGTGTTCTAATGACATGATCTTGAACTCTGCATTCAGAAACTGTTGGAGCCGAACTTTGTTGCCTGGATTTTTGAACATATCATTGAACAGCCTGGATGTTGGCAGTGGATCATCTCTTCTCATAAATACATTTCGGCTACCTCCTACATAAGTAACGCCTGTACGCCTCTGATGTTCACTATCCTTGATACTCTCATCTAGGTCATAGGGATCATTCACAAAGAAAATTGTGGTCGCCTTTCTGTGACGACCTGCAACTATGTTGTAAATCTTGTTTGCATAATCGCCCCACGTGTAATCTGTACCATCCTGCTTCTCTCTATCCTCTGCTGATGGAGTACTAAGTCTCCAAATGAATCCCATGTCGACGAGTGCAATGTAGTTGTTAAGCGAGTTTATCTCCTCAAGATTGAGCTTGTCAACCAACTTTGATTTCATCACCTTTCTCAGTGTTCCGTTCACGTTAAAGATAGGTAGACATTCATCTGTAACACGATATTGCATTACATCGCTCAGTCGAAATGTGTCCTCACATTTCTGAGCAAGAGAGATTACCTCTGTCATGGCCTTGTTCTCCATTGCATCAGTCTTTGTAACCCGAGATGTTCCTTTAACAATTGGTGGCTTGGTGAAACTGCAGCGTGAATTCCTGTGCATCGTGTCATCAAAGTTCTTCTCATCGGAAAACATCCTCTCTTTGAAAAATGATTGAACAAGCACTTCACCATCTTTGTGCGCATTCTCAAAGTCAACGACCAGCTGATCGGATGCCATCATACCAGACTGCAGAGACCTCAATGTTGGCTTGGTCTCATCAAACGGGTCACAGTCAAACTCACCCAGGCATTTGTCCAGATCTTGAACCCCTTTCTCATCTCTCTGCAGTCTCTTCTTGCAATTTTCTCTGTGATCCTTGGAAGAGTCTTTGAGGACACATTTCGACTGAGCGATGTAATGCAATATCGTGTTACAGATGAATGTCTACCTATCTTTAACGTGAACGGAACACTGAGAAAGGTGATGAAATCAAAGTTGGTTGACAAGCTCAATCTTGAGGAGATAAACTCGCTTAACAACTACATTGCACTCGTCGACATGGGATTCATTTGGAGACTTAGTACTCCATCAGCAGAGGATAGAGAGAAGCAGGATGGTACAGATTACACGTGGGGCGATTATGCAAACAAGATTTACAACATAGTTGCAGGTCGTCACAGAAAGGCGACCACAATTTTCTTTGTGAATGATCCCTATGACCTAGATGAGAGTATCAAGGATAGTGAACATCAGAGGCGTACAGGCGTTACTTATGTAGGAGGTAGCCGAAATGTATTTATGAGAAGAGATGATCCACTGCCAACATCCAGGCTGTTCAATGATATGTTCAAAAATCCAGGCAACAAAGTTCGGCTCCAACAGTTTCTGAATGCAGAGTTCAAGATCATGTCATTAGAACACCCAGAGACGACTTATATATACTCAGTGAGAGATCGTTGCTCAGATCTGCAGAAGGGCACAGAATTAGAGCAATTCACATGCCAACACACAGAAGCGGACACCATCCTTCTCTATGTGTATTACCAACTAAGACAGTCAGGTGTGGAAGACACTGTTGTTATCGATGCAGAAGACACAGATGTTATGGTTCTAGCAGCATACGCAGCCCATCAGATTGAAGGACCATTAGGCATCAAGAGGAAGGGCTTCGTCTATGACTGTAAGAAGCTTTGCAGTCCTGAAGTGGCAGATGTCATTGTCCCCTTTCATGTTCATACTGGTGCAGACGCTGTCTCTGGCTTCTATGGCCATGGCAAACCATCCATCTTTGAATCGGCAATGAAGTCAGAGGAAGGAAGGAGTTTGCTCCAAGGACTTGGGAAACAGCTGCCTGTATCAGAAGACACCCAAATCGACATGGAGCAATTCACAATTAAGTTCATCTACAAAGACAAAACTAGTACAAGTTTAGCAGAGGCAAGAGCAAAGAAGTGGGAGAGTATGAAGAAAAAGCAACACAGAGAATGCCACCTGATTGCGACTCACATCAGATGAAGGTCAGACGAGCCAACTATCAGGCATACATCTTCCTGAACTTCAGGAGTCCAGATGCTCCTCCATCACCTCTCCACCATGGATGGCACATGAAAGATGGCAACTGCATCCCACTTCGATACACCAAGCCTGCATTGCCTACACGTTTGACCAACCTAATACCAGCAGATGACCAATCTCCACAGTCTGACTCCGATTCGGATATCGATAATGATCAAGACTCTGTCTCTGAAGATTCCGACTATGCGTAGAACCTCTGATTTGTCACATCTATCCGTCCTTAAAGGTATGTTGCAACAAATTAAGACATTTACCATACCTAGTAAGAGAGCGCAGGGTTGTGTATGTAACTGATGGGCAGATAAAAACAATCAAGCTAATTTGACATTGTGGCCACCAGTTAAATTACATGTAAACTGCATTGTGACACTTAAAAAAATGAACATGGCTTTGTTGTCACTCCTATCGTATTTTAACCCTAGAATGAAACTGCTCTTTCTCATTCAGTGTGAGAGTGCATTACAGCACAATTTAGGTCAATTAAACATTTTTGACCCCAAATGACCCCATTTTGGCCTTATAATGACTCCTTACATCAATTGAATATGGTTTTCTAAATTTAAAAAAAAAAAATTCATTCACTATTATTCATCAATTTACACATAATTTGACACAAATAACTCCTAAGTCTGTTAGTGTATTTTGATCCCAAAGGAGCTCATTTGACCCCAAATGACCTTATTTTGACCCCTTATATCTTTTGAATACGGTCTTCTTAAGTAGAAATTGTCTCATTCAAATTTCTAAATCAAAATACATATAAATAGACACAAAAACATGAAAATTGATCGATCCTAACACTTTTAGTGTATTTTGCCCTCAAATGAAAGTTCGTTGACCTTTTGACTTTTCCGGCCATAACTTCTTAACGGGAGGTCAGGGTATATGATCATGTACACTTTTTGTTCAGTATGACGAGACAAACAATTTGACATGTCTTTTAACATAATCAGGGCATTTAAAAAATTGACCCCTATTGACCCCATTTTGACCTTATTTTGACCCCTACAAGAGTTGCCGGGGGTTAGGAGGGGACTACCCAAGCTAATTTTAATCATTGACCTCCAAACAACTCAAAAACACTTAAAAACCTTTGTCCCCGAAAAATATCAGCGGGGTCTACACACTTTGACTCTACTAATTCTGACTGTTGAAATACTGTCATACTGCTATAATTTTTGAAAATCGGAGTGGACTTGGGCTTTAAGTTAGATCAATATCTCTCTTGTCATGGCAAAATAAAGTATCGCTTTGTTTAGTATCATTAATAAGTATGTTTATCCCTCTTTTGAAAATAATGCCACATTATTTTGTTTGACTTTGCAGCCATGGAATGAGCGGTTTATCAGAATAAGGGGCAGGATCAATAGTTAAAAGTTGCAAAATGCACTGGTAAGCACTGGTATAATTTTGCAGTACACTGCACAGCAGCCCGACATTCTGCAATATTAATAGAATGCACAGCCAGCAGTGCAATTTGCAACTTTTCACTTTGACATTGCCCCTAATTTTGATGTAATGCACATTCCATGATTGAAAAATCATAACAAAGGGGGTATTATTTCGAAAAGAATAAACACACTTTCTAATGATACTAATCATAGCGATGATTATGCCATAACAAGATAGATATGATCAATCAAACTTGAGTTTCCAAACTTTTTTTTTTGGGGCTATCACTCTGAACAACTTGTAAGCTTCGCTCAACAACTTCCAAATATAAACTAATTTTTCCACAATTTACAGTGGCTGCTTCGAGAACATGGAACAGTATCTCTCTTTAAATCAGAGAATGAAGCTGTCTTGACTCTTTCAAAAGATCCCTCAAAACCAAGGGCGTCAATCCGGGGCGGGGGCAGGGGGGACACGCCCCACGATTTTTCCTAGGGGCGGGACATCATATTAAATGTCCCCATGTTTTGTCAGAAAAGAAGGGGACCACCAGGAACAACTAAAAAAAAAAACAAAACATAGTGCTCCTTACCCCCGCTTTTTCCCCGGCTGGCTGATTCGCCGCTAAATATTTTCTTACGAATTGGCCACCCCTGTTGCCGCCGGCTGGATCCGCCCCTGTGTAATTGTGCCCCCCCCCCATGCTCAAGCTCGGATTGACGCCCTTGTTTGCTCAAAACATACTTCTTCTCTCAGTAACTTAATGCGATTTACCTATCTTATATGAATCTAAAATTCATGTTTCTCTTCACATTCTGTGATTTTGTAAGCGCTATTGCAATTTTTGTTTTTAGCGCTCCCAAAATGAATTATATTCGTACAACCAGTGGCAGATCCAGGGAGGGGGAGGGGGCGGGGGGCCCGGGCCCCATCCCCGTGCAAAAAACAGGTAAAAACACGTTAATTTTTTACCTTTTATTGTTACAAAAAAGAAGACGGGCCCCCTCCCCTGGCAACAAAAAAATGTATATATAATCTCAACCTTTTTGCTAACGCAGGCCAGGCACTGATCTACGGGGGTTTGGGGTTTAACCCCCCTTGGGCCGCCAAAAAAAAAAGAAAAGAAAAAAGAAAGAACGCACACTGGAGAGAAACCTTTCAACTGCTTTTTATGGTCACCATTGCACCATGCTAGGAAAACATCACTTACGGGGGTTCAAAACAGCACACACACACAAAAAAAAAAAATCGCCTCGCCGCTTTACGGCTCGTCATTTGGTCAACCCCCTTGGCAAAAGCTACTAGATCCGCCCCTGCAGGCCTTTGTTGTAGAGGAGAACTTCTTTATTAGACGCACTTAATCTGTTACTGGTAGAATAATAAGAAAAAATGAATAACTTACCGTTCGTTTTAGCCGCAATACCGAGTAATATCATTGTTAGAATAATTGGCGCCATTGTAAAATTCACCTAGAAAAGCTCCCGATTAGATTCGTACAAGTTGACGCCTAGAGCACTAAAGGAAGAGTGAGAGCGCTACATCCTGTTCATAGCAACATCATGTATATTCATGATCCACATGAATTATGCATCATCCCCGTTACTCCCAAATATGGGAGAGGGTACATCACACAAGCCACACCCACAACAGCGGTTCCATTTTCTATATTTCATCTTTTTTTTCAGCAGAAAAGATTGAGTGGTATCTTTTGAGTAGGGGCCATGCTGATATTCTCTGCATCGTTACAATTTTAATAGATGTGTTGCCGAAGCGAAGATATTCGTGACCTAGAGCCCCCTTTTTAGGTAGCCCCCCCTTTTAAGTAGCCCTCTTTTTTCTCCTTCCAAATATCGCACGTTTTATGGTTGAATCTCAAAACACAATAAAATCTTGTATGCAGTTAAATTGAAGGGCAATTAGCATTAAATGGAGATTATGATATGGTTATATTGGGAAATTACACTTTTTTGATGCAACGTTGCGGAACCGAAAGTGGTTGGTTGTTTCCGTGCGTACGCGGACAAGCCCAGGAAATGAAACAATGAAATATTATGACTACATAAATACGAAAGAAGATGGTTTTTATAGTTTTAAATTTCATTTCCGCCAGTACTGAAGGTAATGTTGAGTATTGCAGGCCTGCAGGGTGAGTTAGCACTTAAAGGTATAGACCAGTTTTGGAAACGCCCCCTCTCAAAAAATGAAATGGAAGCTCTTATTACCAATCATGTGAAAGAATATGTTTTGACTAATACGTGATGATACAAATTTTGCCGGGAAACCGCCTACTAATTGATATATTTGGTAAATTATCATATCGATCCGGTCTGGATAGATATCGCGTAGTCCCATATACATCTTTCTGTGTACAGTGCTTGTAACTTTACCAAGACTGGGCCAAATTTCTTATCATTTTGATGATTCCAGAACTTTGCAGTACACACCAATACTTATATGCTAGATGATCAACCTTTTCTGATCGATTCCACAACGTTTCTTTCACAATGCAATCGCATGACCAGAACTGGTCTATTCCTTTAAAGGATTTTTTTCCTTCATGATTTTATTTAATTATGAAGTGAGGTTCCAAGTGTATTCAAATGGTGGCCCTACGTAAACATGCATGTGGTGTGTGGGTGTGTGCGAGGATATGTGCGTGCGTGCGTGTGTACACCTACAAAAGTGGGAAGAACTTAAAGTGAATAAGGAGGTATGATGTGTCCAGTGTTGTGCGCGTGTGAATAATCATGTGTATGTTTGTGAGGTGCGAGCTTGTGAGTGTGAATGTGAATGTTTACAGGGGGGGGGGTTAAGTAGTAGAAGGGGCGGAGGGGTGGCGGGGGATATTAACAGAGGGTGCATTTTATACAAATATGTATTATGTTAATTTTCATGTATGATGGTAGTAACTAAGTTCAGTATGTTATTATGAGAAAATTTAGTGATTTCATTCCATTATTCCCCTTCTCTGCTCACTGTTTTGCGAATAATTTATTTGTGTTATGAAAACGAAATGAATATTTGTATTTGTATGGAATTATTTACATTGATTTTTAAGTAATGATTTATTTTGAATGAAATCTCTAATAAAATAAAAATATGGAAAAAAGTGTGTATGTGTGTGCTTGTGTGTGTGTGTGGGGGTAGGGGTGGGGGCTTGGAACATATTTTCATCCTTTCAAACTGCATGATGGTCCTTGAAATCCATGGTGGCCCTGTCGCGTGCGTCAGTCTTTTTTAAAACTCCTTAAAATGCACATTTTTACGTTGTATTGCTAGGGAAGGAGGGGGGACATTTTCACCCTTCTCCCCTGGAACCGCTTATAGGCCTACATAATATGAATGAAACAATATCCATATTGAAAGGGCAATCAGGTGATACCAAAAACCGTTTCCTAACCGGGGTTCCTGAAACTGTAATTACAGATCATGCAGGTATCCGCCTCATGCACAAATCTTATCACAGTCGTAAGAATGAAAGAAGAGCCATGTAAAGAAAAAAATAAATTATTTAATTGTTCTAAGTGGCGGATCCAGTATTCTCAGTCCGGGGTTGGCAATAGCCCCAACATTGTCTGACAAGTACACCCATACATTATTTTTCAGTGCCTTTTGGGGTCATTTTTTTCTTTCGATTGTCACGATTAGGGTTCATGATTTGTTTTATCTTCATACTTAACATTTACCTACCATTTTAGGTTGGGTTTTGTCGGGGAGTAGTGGCCTAATTCCCCCTAGACCCGCCAATGATTGTTTTTAGTATCTGCGGGTCGGTGTTGGAAGCGATAGACCGCTAGACTTCGTTCCCCCGTGTTCCCCCAACATTGTCTGACAAGTACACCCATACATTATTTTTCAGTGCCTTTTGGGGTCATTTTTTTCTTTCGATTGTCACGATTAGGGTTCATGATTTGTTTTCTCTTCATATTTAACATTTACCTACCATTTTAGGTTGGGTTTTGTCGGGGGTAGTGGCCTAATTCCCCCTAGACCCGCCAATGATTGTTTTTAGTATCTGCGGGTCGGTGTTGGAAGCGATAGACCGCTAAACTTCGTTCCCCCGTGTCTAATCTTACTCAGTTACTACACAGTGCTTTCGTAGATTCCCATTTTGTGGCTATAACTTGTGTGACCATGAATTATATTTAATTTTAAAGAGTGACTAATATTCTGTCTAAAGATACCTTTTTCATAACTCAGCTGCCACGTATGACCGACCAGTAGCCTTTAAAACAAGTATTGTCAAAACCCTCTTGTACCGAGTTTAGGCCGAAGATAGAAGGAATAGGTTTCAAGGTCATATTAATTATGACTATTTTGTTATCATAAACTACCAAAGTTGGGTATACTTTTTTGTTGATACACACTGTACAGTCATGATCATATGTCTCGAGAAAAGGTCATAGGTAATTCTTGTGAAATGTTTAGGTGTCGTTCAGATAAGTCAATTTTATTTCACCTATTATATTATTTTTTACTTGAATTTATCTCTCTCTTTCCTTTACTAAATCTTTCTTCCTCTCACCCATAATATATCTCTGCCAGTTCTTTCATTTCAATTCTTACCTTCACTCTTTCTCTCGCGTATATGAAAACTCTTATTTTCTCGCTCTATCTCTCCTTCTCCTTCACTCCTATTCTTCTTATTCTCTCTCTCTCTCTCTATCTCTCCTCTCCATTCTCTTTTTGTATCTCCCTCCCCCTCTCTCCCTTTCTCTCTCTCTCTCTCTCACCCTCTCCCCCTCTCTCCCACTCCCTCTCTCTCCTTCCCCCTCTCCTTCCCTCTCTTCCATTCTCTCTATGTCTCTCCCTCCCCCTCCCCCTCTTTCTCTCTCTCCCCCTCTCTCTCTCTCATATCAAATCGTCCCCTAGTGTTAATACATTCAAATCTAGATTGCAGAACTGTAGCGCATGCCCCACTCCTTATCTTGTTATGATTACCTGTTTGTCATGAAATGTTTTTCTTTGAAAATTTATTTACTGTTGTTCAGATATGTATCTATGTTTTATTTTGTTTATGTAATTATTGTTCCGGACCCCACGGAAGACCAGCTTTCCCATGTCGGGTAAGCTGAATGTGGGCAATCCACCGTATCTCGTGCATTGTTATTATGTTTTTATACGGAAATAAATACTACTACTACTACTACTACTACTACTACTACTACTACTACTACTACTACTACTACTACTACTACTACTACTACTACTACTACTACTACTACTACTACTACTACTACTACTACTACTCTCTCTCTCTCTCTCTCTCCTCTCCCCCTTCTCTCTCCCTATCCCTCTCCCATTCACTCATTTTGTGTTCTTCTCCACGGTTACCCCCTCATTTGATTACAGACTTAAACACACAAGTGTACTTGTCTAGTACAACTCGATATCGAAGTGTCATCGTTAAAGTGAAAACAAAAATCAGTAAATTTATATCAATCAAGTCATTCGTAACATTACACGAAGGAGATGGTAGTTTGGGAGTGCAAACCTGAGTGATATTATTGTACACGACAAACGGGATAGTATATCTGCCACCTCGTCACAATCCACTGACCAAATTGCTAATTTGAGATGCGCAAAGCTGTAGTGATCTCATATTTTAAACATTCATAAATTTCTTATCATATAGGTCCGATTTATTTCAAACTTTCGCCATTCTGTTTCCCTGATTTTCATTGCTTTCATTCAAATGAACTTACTACAAGGGTTGGATTGCCATTTAAGCCTCGTTCAGATACGAAGTGGTCAACCGGGGCGGTTTAATTTTTTGTTTTTGTTGTTTTTGTTGTTATTGTTTGTTTGTTTGTTTTATTTCCGAAAATCATCATAAAAAACAATAACACAATATAACAAAATCAAAGACTTATATAACAATGATAGAATGATAAAACGGTCGGATAGTCCATTTCAGAGCCATTAACCTAATGGCTCTGTTCTTCCATGGAGCTAGATGACGCTAGTGACTTGAATAGTAATACGCTTTACATTTCTCTAATACTTACAACACAGAGCTATAAAGTGGATAAACGTAGGGCATTGCTGCCCGCATTTTCCATTCATTTACATGTAGAAAAAAAAGTTGAATAAAAATATGACCATAGTAGACTACGATACTCTGATAATTCCCAATGCGGACAACTTGTATTCACAACAACAATACATTTCCGTTAAGATGTATTTTATTTTCAGTGTAAACAGACAAACAAACAAACAAAGAGATGTATTTATGTCGAGCATCAAAGGAAAATGAGAAATATTACACTGTATTGCAAGGTTTTATTGAGAAAAAAAAATCCCGGCTTGATATCTAAGCCTAAAGAACCTACAATTCCAATTAAATTCGTAATGCCCTAGAAAACTCCCCCATAAGATTGTCAAACGTTTAAGGTACTAATTTACCCAAACACATATCTATCAAGACAAATAAAAGAATAACATTGAGAAGTTATTACATTTTCACATTTTCAGAAGCCTCCTCTGCCTACGTCATATATTTTGTCTAAAAACAGACTCTGCGCCACCATGCAACTATGACTAATATCAATTATTCAGACTTGATTTTACTAAGCATTTATAGAACAAATCGAAGATTCTCTTCACTATTTTTTTGTAAACTTGGTGAATAGCAACGAATAAAAAATATACTTAAGCTTTTCGTCTTGCACTCATAAGTGTATTAATCGCATATGAACAGAGAGCCGAAATCAAACATTATAAACTGAAGCTAAAGGCACAAAGCGCCCGACAGAAGGATGAGCCCAAGACGAAAAGCACCGTATTCGTTGCTATTCTTATATTTAGTAGTACCAATTATCTCTTTAGTAAACTTTTCTTTGTTCGATTTTGAATAATACTCGCTGGAAATCTAAATGGTAATAAATTATATGAAACTTCATAAATTCCTATAGCGTAGCAAAAAAACACAAAAACAACAACCCACAAAACCTGGTAGATTAAATATAAAAACAAGAGATTATTTTATTCATTGTAATCAATAATTTGAAGGAATCATGTAATGTTTGTTTTAATGGGAAATTAGTCTTGTAGCTCCGACGAACAGTCACTATCATATCGTTATCAAATTATTGCCTCAAGGCAGGGTAAACATAAAAGTTATGTAGAAAAAAAACAGAATTGCTTATCATGTTTATTATATTATATTTATATTAGGAATATGGTCTTTTCCCGTTTTCCCTTCCGTCCTTAGACCTTCAACAAAAAACATTTTCATAGATTTCTGACGTACTATAATCCAAGAAAAAACCAAAGAGGAAATTAGCAAATTGTTTTAATTAATCCGTGTAAATGAAACCATATATTTTTCCTTTCAATTTAAACAGGTTAGATTTCAAAAAGAATAAGAAGAAAAAGAACAGTTAAGAGTGCACTTCTTCTCGTATTTGACTAATAATCGCAAGTCAAAATTAATGTGTCAAACGATTCATGATTTTTTTTCTTCACTACCACAAACTGCCTAGGTTATAACTACCCCAATAAGAAGAAAAGCCATAGCCACCATCACCACTACCATCACCATTACCATCACCACTACCACTACCAATACCACCACCACCATCCACGCCGCTGACTTTGATGCCGTCCCGACGGAAACGACAGAAGGAATCTATGCCCCCGTGCCCCTGGAACTCGGATTCGCAGGTACTTTCGGCCATCTCTCTGAGGAATTGCTGGTCACTAGGATCTGGGGAGAGCGCTTGGACTGGGGAGGTGAGAAGATGATGGAGCGATTGATGGATGGATGGATGGAGGGTGGAATGGAGGAAGGGGGTGATGGTCGAAGGGTGAGATGGAGAGATGGAGATATGAAGGGAGGTATAATTAGTAGGGAAGGAGAGAGGAGGGTAGGTGAGTAGGGAGAGGGGGAAGGATGAGGGGGAGGAGGAGAGAGAGAGAGAGGCAAGAATGAGGAGGGATATCTCGAGAGAGGGAGAGATTAATGAGAGAAGGAGGGATGGGTGGATAGAAGGGTGTATGGGTGGAGGGAGGGAGATGGGGAAGGACAGATGGTTCGAGATATACATGGAGGGATATAGGAAGGCATAGAGCAGTGGACGTATAGAGGGAAGGTTTGATGGTAAAGATGGATGATGCAGATTTATAGTGGATGGAGGACGGATCGATGGAGGGATATGGTTGGTAGTGTGGGGAAGGTTTGATAAGGAAGGGATGGATTGATAGAGGCGTGTAGGAAGACAGAGGGGTGAATGGATGGAGAAATGAAGGGAGTGATTAGTGGGGGGAGAAAGTGTGGGGGGATGGAAGTTTGGATAGATGGAGGGAGGGAAGGAGGAAGAGACGGATGGAGGGGTGAAGGAAGATAGGGAGGAAGGAATCAATGAGGGAGGGATTGGTTTAGTAGTGGAGGGAGAGATGGATGGAAGGATGAATGTTAGAAATCGTGGGAGGGAGTGAGAGGGGATTGAGGGAGGGGAGGGGAGGGAGAGGGAGAGAGAGAGAGAGAGAGAGAGCGAGAGAGAACGCGAGAGAGAAAAATAATAGTTTTAATATATCAATTCGTGATACATCTGAATATTTCATATATTAATTGTCAACGTACATTTTTAGGAATATTCAAAACATTCGAGGGAAACTTGTTTTCATTCTATGGTCTTAAATAATCGACCTGCTCGGACCACAACCTGAATACATTAGACTAACCAACAAAGAGTGCAAGGGCCTGCGCCTTTGAATAATTTTAACATACATAATTATGGCGACTTACAAATGTTGTGAATTATCATCATCATCATCATCATCATCTTCGTCGTCATCATCATCATCGTCGTCATCATCATCATCATCATCACCACAATCATCGTCACTATCCCCATCATCATAATAATCATCATCCTTCTCCTCCTCGCTATCATCATCGTCATCATTATCATCACCATCCGACCAGAACAAAACAAAACAAAACTATTAAACAGAATATGGCGCCTTGGAAATGCGATAATCAAGATCATCATCATCATCCTCGTCATTATCACCCACCTACCAGAACAAAATCATTATCATCATTATCATCATCACCATCACCACCACCATCATTATTTTCATTATCATCATCATCATCATCATCACCATCACCACCATCATTATTTTCATTATCATCATCATCATCATCACCATCATCACCACCATCATCATTATTTTCATTATCATCATCATCATCATCACCACCATCATCATTATCATCATTATCATCATCACCATCATCACCACCATAATCATTATCATCATTATCATCATCATCACCATCACCACCATCATCATTATTTTCATTATCATCATCATCATCATCACCATCATCACCACCATCATCATTATCATCATTATATCATCATCACCATCACCACCATCATCATTATTTTCATCATCATCATTATCATCATCATCACCAACCTGCCAGAAAAAAACCCAGAAATATTAAACACAATATGGCGCCATAGAAACGCTGTGAATCATCACCATTATAGTCGAGAATATGAAAAATAATTCAAGTGCAGGTATTGATAACATTAAAGGGAGTGTAGCATGGCAATTACTGGTTAACGCCATTACGTCTTCTTTTGGACAACTGCACGTAAACGAATGGACTTGATTAAACGGTAGTCAGCGACTTAATCTCTACATGGTCAGCGCGAGCTAGCGTTCGCGAAACAGACCGAAGTTCTCCTCACGCTTCGGCTTCGCGTATGTTGCACGCACCTGAATGCTGCGGTCGCGTCGTCCGTAGTCGTATTATACCCGATTGGTCCCGAGTAGGGCCACGGGAAAGACACATAGTCTCGTCATGCTACACTCCCTTTAATATAAAAGTAGTGAAATATGCTATTCATCTCATAAGTGAACCGCTAAATGTATATCAAATGATTTTGATTAACAATTATAGACCAATCTCAGTCTTAACCATATTTTCCAAAATTTTAGAAAAATGTATTTATAATAGACTTTAATAAATCTTATTGAAAGTCATAATATTTTTATTGACAACCAATTTGGATTTAGACGGGGACACACTACAACTACAGCAATACTAGATCTAATTAATAACAGTAATAAAGCAATTAACAGTAAGGAATACGCTCTTTCTATATTCATAGACCTAACTAAGGCTTTTCATGTACAGTTATAAATCATTTTATATACCTCACTTTAGAAATCTAGCCATCTGATTGGTCGAAATTGGAGGCGTGATTTTAAACCATGCCCCACTCACAGGGAATATCCATTAATTTGTACCCTCGTAGCCCGCTCACAGGGAATATCCATTAATTTGTACCCTCATCCTCCTGCGATCTCCATTGGTTTACGTGTTAAAATTGTCTTTGTGCGAGCGCGGACACCATACAGTGTTTTTTTTTTCTGCGATTCCCAAATGATTGAAACTTTCAGTCATTTTGCTAGCAAAGATTAACAGACAGTGTCTCAGATTTTCTGTGATGTTTTAACCAATCTTTACTCAATATAAGGCTAAGGTAAGAATTCTTGGTAGATTTTTGTTTTAATTCGTACGATCGGCATATAAAAGTCATATCGACTGCTTTAATACTCGAGGACTGGCTGTTTCTCTACTGGCTCGCGGGATAGTTGAATCCCCTGCCATTTCCCTTGAGCGTATAAAAACAGCCAGTCCTCTCGTAGCAGTCGATATCTCTATACTATTTTATTACGAAAATTGAATATTACGGTATTAGGGGCACACCTTTAGAGCTTTTATCAAGTTATTTATCTCATCGTAAACAATTAACAATTATTAATGTAGCTGCATCCCAATTTAAAACAATAAGTTGCGGAATTCCTCAAGGATCTATTCTCGGCCCCCTTTTGTTTTTGATTTATATTAATGACATGCCATGTTCAACCCATAACTTGCGTTATATTTTATTTGCAGACGATACCAGTGTATTTTGTAAAGGTCGTGATCCTACAACTTTATTTCATTTCGTAAATACCCAATTAAGCAATTTAAGTAAGTGGATGAAATCTAATGAGTTAATATTAAATACTAGTAAAACTAATTATATTATGTTTTGAACTAGAACCAAAATTCCAATGGATTTAAATTTGTTCTATTTAAATAAAAAGATAACTCGGGTGTCAAGAACAACATTTTAAGGAGTAATTGTAAATGGAAAACTATCTTGGAACCACCATGTAAATCATCTTTGTAACACTTTATCTAAAATTATTAGTGTCTTATTCAGATTGTATATCTTACCTCGGACTGTTTTGAAAATGTTATATCATGCTCTCATTTCTTCCCATTTAAATTATTGTAATATTGTTTGAGGTTTCACTACTAAAAGAAATATTGAACGAATTGATAAATTACAGAAAGGTGGGATTCGCCGATAAACACACTCTTCTTATCCGTCTCACACTCTACCATTATTAAAAAAATGCAAATCCTATCTATCAATGACTTGTTAACCTTAAATACTGCAATTTTCTTGTTTCATCTGTCTGATAAAGTTCTTCCAAAGATTTATGATGATTATTTTACTTTGAATTGTTCCATTCATAATGACAATACTAGAAACGCTCAAAATATCCACCTCCCTTTAAACCGCATATCAACAACTCAGAATTTAATTTTGTACAATGGACCAATTATTTGGAATAACCTCCCAACTAATCTCAAGAATAGTAAGACTGTAAAACAGTTCAAACGATTAGTTAAACAACACCTCCTGAACTCATAAATGATAAATATTTTGTATGAGTTTCCTATTTTTTTCTTCCTTATCATTTTACATTCTTTATTTGATGTTATGTTTTTCCTGTTATGATTTTTGATATTTTCTTACAATATGATGTTATGTATTTAGTCTTGCTAAGTGGTCATTTTTAATAAGCCAACCAGTTCTTTTCATGATCCCGCCATTATTATTCATATGTATTTGTTATTGATTTGTAAATTGTTTTTAAAGTGGAAATAAATTGAATTGAATTGAATTGAATTATCATCATCATCATCATCACCATTCTCACCACCATCATCGTCATCCTCATGTTCACCGTAATGATCATGATCATGATCATCGTCGTCATCAACACGTCACAAACATACCTATATCTTGGATGGTTAAAATCTGCAGCCCACTGCCCGACCAGTAAACGGACCCCTCCCCCGAGCCTTCCGCGTAATCATCGAGGAGCAACGGGCAGATGGATACGATCATGAAGTTGACAAATCCGGCGTCATATTTGGGCTCGTTGTCGGTGAAGACCTGATGACAGAATTCCGAGAGAGCAATGTCGACGTCATACCCTTCTTCGTCGTCGCCCAGGATGTCGCCGGGGTATGGCGAAGCTGTGAGGTGGAGAGAGACAAAGGGAGTGGTGGAATGTGAATGCAGGGAGAGGAAGGGGAAATGTGAGAGGGAAAGGGAGGGGAGTAGGAGAGAGATGGAGATAGAGATAGAGATAGCGATAGAGATAGATGGATAGAGAGAGAGAGATATATATAGAGATTGAGAGAGAGGAAGACATAAAGGTTGGAGAGAGAGTGATGAAGGAAGAAAGAGAGAGAGAGAGAGATAGAGATAGAGATATAGAGATTGAGGGAGAGAGGAAGACATAAAGGTTGGAGAGAGAGTGAGGAAGGAAGAAAGAGAGAGAGAGATAGAGAGAGAGAGGAGGGGGAGGGGAGGGGGTAGGGGAGGGGACGAGGGGGAGGGATAAATAGGAGAAGATAGAGATTGAGAGAGGAAGGCATAAAGGTTGGAAGAGAGAGACATAGAGAAAGAGAGAGAGAGAGAGAGAAGGAAAATGAGAAACAGAGGAAAGCAAAACAAGTGAGAAGGGCGGGGGAGGGGGAGAAGAGAAAGGAATGGAGGGGTAAAATCACTTTTGCATTTCTACATTTCTTGAAAACTATGTACTTTCTTAAGAAACGCTGGTTAATGTGCCGTTAATGATTACAGGCAGATATAAAAATGAAATTTTCTTTTAAACTTTGCTTAATTTACAACACTTTGTGGAGCCATTACTTTTCAGCATTTTGTTATAATGCTAAAAAGCACAAAGATCCTTTCAAAAGTATTTCAGTATTATAGGTTCAGTAATGTCTATTATATAAGTGATATTCGATTGATCAACAATTAATGTAGAGCATAATTATTCTCTGAAGAAAACACGTATAATATCTCAATAGGTATCAATCAACATTAATTTTGTCGCCAAGCCTGACTAACTTATCATGTAATTAAGCCTGACTATGCCTCATATTTTGTTATCATAGAATTGCTGTTTTATCGAAAAGCATATCGCGGCATGTAACTATCATCGGATGAAATTTTGTCAACGGAAATGGTCACTTACCATTAGTCCTAGCTGCGACTCCAAATATGATCAAAGAGAGAAGAAAGGGTGCCATTTTTCCTCTGCAAATTCTAAGTTTTTCCAATTCCAAACAAGATTACCGATGTGGAAGGGAAGTGAAATGATAATGATAATTCACCTCTCCTCTAGCACCATATCGAGTTATACTTCAAGTAAAATGGCCTTCAAACCTTCCTGGAGATGCATCTCGAAAAACAGTGGCGTATCCATAATTTTGAATGATAGGGAACCCCCTGCCACCCCCTCAGACGTGAATGGGGCGTTTTCTTTAGACTGATGATGAAAAATACAAATAAATTCCGGCTATTCTTCTACAGTGGGGTGGCTACGGGGCCAGGTGCCCTCTCTGATAACAAAGAACGAGCAAATTAAGGATAGAAAGCGAGAGAGAGAGAGAGAGAGAGAGGGAGACTGATGGAGAGAAAGAAAGAGCGAAAGCGAGAGAGGGAGAGAGAGATGGAAAAGGTGAAAGGCGACGTGTAAAAACAATAGGAGTTGATACCACCATAAACATGAAAAACCCGCCCTAAAATTTCATAAAAATGTAATACGTTTTAGTAATGCTATCATGTGTTCAGCTCAAACCATTGGTGCTGCCCCGAAGGAAGTTGTCCCCATCTTCCCAATGACGTGCGCAGGCATCTTGCACCCCCATCCGGAACTGCCCTTTAAGAAATTCAAACTCCCCACTCTCAATCTGTATTAACCAAGGTTCACGGTTAATCCAAGTGCTTCGCTGCTAATAAACATGATGAAGTACCGGTAGATTTAGGAAAATGATCCCAACTTGACCACTTAACTCTCACCTTAATGGATATAAGTGACGATCTGATTTCAAACTATATGAGGGCGGATGTGCAGTGTATTTTACATTGTAGTGAAACTATGATTTGGGCGTGATACTAATTGGTACTTAGACCCCGTTCTCATTCACTTCGTTGGAGCGGTCTAACTAAGACCCGTTCCTCAGGAGCGGTTCTTAGGTGAGTGAGAACGGTCAAAGTGGTCCAGGAAGTGGAGTTCTGGACCGCTCCAGAAGACCACCTCGGGAGGTGGTCTTGAGGAACGGGTCTTATTAAGAGCGGTTTGGAGCGCTCTAGCGTGCGAGTGTGAACGGAAGCGTACTTTGAACGGAAGTGAGCTAGTGACGTTCCGCGCGAAACATGTAGTACGGTACATACGCTTAGTATTCCGCGCGCGAAAAAAACTTTCAAAGTGAGTGAGAACGGGGTCTTAAAGACCCCGTTCTCACTCACTTTGAAAGTGGTCTTAGTTAGACTGCTCCAGAGGAACGGGTCTTGAGGAACGGTTTGCGAGGGTTTACACTCCGAGCAGTTTTTTTATGGCTCAAATCGCTCCACTAGTCAAAGTGGTCTTGTTGCTATGGCAGCTCAGGTCAGCGGGTAAATTTTTTCGCGCGCGGAATACTAAGCGTATGTACCGTACTACATGTTTCGCACGGAACGTCACTAGCTCACTTCCGTTTAAAGTACGCTTCCGTTCACACTCGCACGTTAGAGCGCTCCAAACCGCTCAAAGACCCGTTCCTCAAGACCACCTCCCGAGGTTGTCTTCTGGAGCGGTCCAGAAATCCACTTCCTGGACCACTTTGACCGTTCTCACTCACCTAAGAACCGCTCCTGAAGGACGGGTCTTAGTTAGACCGCTCCAATGAAGTGAATGAGAACGGGGTCTTAGAAAATGATTATGCAGCGCTCATACCATCCATCCCTATTTTGGTGAATGGACTTTGTTATTAATTATTCATCATCTTCTTGTTCTTGTTCTTTTCTTCTTGTTCTCTGTTCTTCTAGTCTGTCTTCTTCTTCTTCTTGTTCCTTGTTATCTTGACCTTGTTCTTCGTTTCCTCATTCTTCTTTCACTATTTCTTCTTTTCTTCTCCTTCTTTCTTCTTTTTTCCCCTTTTTCTTGTTCTTGTTCTTGTTCTTGTTCTTCGTTTTCGTGTTCTTGTTCTTCGTTACCTCCTTCTTTCACTACTTCTTTACTTTTCTTTTCCTTCTTTCTTCTTGTTTTTCCTCCTTCTTCTTCTTTTTCTTCTACTCCTTCTTCTTATTTTACTTCTTCATTTACTTCTTCTTTTTGTTCTTCTTCTTGTTCCTCTCCTGTTTTGTCTATTTCCTATTTTCTTGTTTTTGTTCTCGTTTTCTCTTTCTTGTTCTTCTAGTACTTCTTCTTCTTCTTCAGGCTCTTCTTGTTCTCTGTTTTCTTGTTATTGTTCTTCTTTTACAACTTCTTCTTCTTCTCCTTATTATTATTATTATTATTATGAATAATATTAGTAGGCCTAGTAGTAGTTATAGTAGTTTATTACAATTACTATAATGTTTTTTAATTTGTATATACAAAACACGAGTATTTGTTGAGCGCACTGAATGATCATACTTGTCAAGGTTGTAACTCTACACCGTACATACACACGCACACACACGCACGCACACACGCACACACGCATACACGCACACATGACTATGCACGCACCAACCTACCGACACACAAACTCAAAAATCTTTATGATGTTATTATTATTATTATTTGTATTATAATTACTATCATTATTATTATAATTATAATTATATTTATTATAATTAATATAATTATTATTATTTTAATAATTGTAATAATAATTGTTATGATTAAAGTTATTATTGTTATAATTATTGTTATTATTATTATTATTATAATTATCGTTTTTATTATAATCATTTTTATTGATATTATTATTATCATCATCGGTGTGTCGTAGGGGTACGCTTTGTCAACGAAATCCTAAAAGTGACGGAACATTAATTTTGTCTCATATATTGAATTTAAACATAAATACGACGTACCAAAGTACAAATACACTTTCTATAATATTATGGCTTATGTAATGCAATTCGGTCAGGTTTCCTGAAGCATTGTTTCTAATATAAAAAAGGGAAGAAAGGGTTTCCACATATTTACCAGGCGTATTTGACCTTTAAAATAAAAGAATGTAAAAGTCTCAGGAAAGGGAAACATGAGCTTCATTTTGACGACAATATATAGCTTCCGTCTCTGTAGTCTTAAATCTTCTTTCAAGCTCTTTGTTTATTGTCCAGCACTCACACCTGTAGAGACGAACTGACCAGATTTATGATTTTAAGACACGGATTTGGGTTTCATAGTTATGTTCTTACTTTTCATTACGGATTTCATCTTATTAAATGCACCCTTTGCCATTTTGCCATTCTAATTCTTTTCTGTATCTCATTGTGATATAGTGTACCCAGGATGTTACAAAACGTGCGTTTGCTTTATTTTTTCCCCTTTATTCTTGAGATTGCATGGGGTGTCTCTGGCTTTTTTATATTATCATACACTCGGTTTTCTTGTTGTTAAAATCCAAGCCTTTATTCATTTTGATACCATATTTAGAATGAATTGCAGATCTTCTTGGGATTCTGCTGCAAAAACGGTATCAACTGCATAACGAAGGCTGTTTACATTCTGACCTCCAACCTTAACACCATAGTGATCCTTGATCGATCTCATGATCATTTCACGGTAAATGTTAAAGAGATATGGAGACAACACACAACCTTGTCTCACACCTCTCAATATGGATATGAAATGACTGATATCTTCATCAATTCTGATAGCTGAAGTTGTTCCCAGTACAAGTTTCTAAATAACTACAAGTCTTTCCCATCAATGTCTCAACGACATAGAATATTAAAAAGCTCTTCATGTTTAACACGATCAAGGCTTTTGCATTGCCAATGAAACAGAAATACAGATCTTTTATTAGAGCCCCCCAACATAATACAAAATTGATTTGCACATGTCATTTGGTATTTCTCCAACGTCATAAACAATGTTTATAAGCTTGGTGATTTCTTCTATACCCCAATCATCAAGAGCTTCTATTGCTTGGAATGGAATATTGTCTGATCCCACATTTTAACAGTTTTTTCATTCTCTCTATTAAAAAGGCAGCTTTAACTTCTTCGGTGAGATTTAGAGGACCTTCACCATTTCTCTTTATTTGGGTTTTTTCACTTCTCTCATCACAGATCAGTTTTTCTACATACTAAGGCTTCTAGGACGCCTAGCCCCTGGACAACCACCCCGGATAACCACCCCCAGGATAACCACCCTCTAGGACAACTACCCCCTAGGGCAACCACCCTCTCGGACGACTACCCCCCAGACAACTACCCCCTAGGACAACTACCCCGGACAACTACCCCCTACGACAACCATCCTCTAGGACAACTACCCCCGGACAACTATCCTAGGGGGTAGTTGTCTGGGGGTAGTTGTCCGGGGGTAGTTGTCCTAGGGGGTGTTGTCCTAGGGGGTAGTTGTCCGGGGGTAGTTGTCCGAGGGGTACATTTTACTAGTAGTAGATATTAGTATTAGTCCAACGCAGTTTTTTATATTTCAAATTTTGAAGTAAAACTTTATTTCACAAGATACAAAAGAGAGTGTCATATATCATATTGAAGATAAGTTATAGACGTAAACATACCTTTTTTCAGCTACCTTCGGGGCCACTTTTGCTCGTTTATGGTTGTTCATTTCACAACAAACTCGAACCACAATGCGTGGGACTACTATTTTGAAATTTTGCATTTTCGGAGTCATGTTCAAGGAGAAAATGGCTTGAATTGAATAAAGGGGTAACTAAATAGGACAATTTACTATTCATTTACGGAATTTCATCACTGGAATAGTCGCTTGATGACGTCTTGGCGAGATTTGAGGCGATATATACGCGAAGTGACTATACGAGAATCAGCAGAAGTTCGAGCGTTCGAATTGCAGTGGGGAAAAAAATACGTTTTTTTCTTCAGTAACTTAGGGGTACTCATATATTGCCCTTTTTGTCATGTAGATCTGGAGTTCCTTGATCGTGCTTTTTATTTTTACATTTCAATCGGAGCTCGGTAAGGTACTGAAAAATTATCCAAAAGTTGGGGATTTTTAGTCGAAACTTTTTTACGACTATTGATCGATGCGGAGGCTACCGTTTTAAAGGCAAATAGGGGTTACGAAAATATTCACTCCTCATTTCAAAAGTACTGGTCCAATTGCTCTAAAATTTGTAGAGAGTTATTATTATGTAATTTCTAGAAAACATGTCAACCACATGATTTAAAATAAATCTAAATACATTGATTTGCCGAGTTGCTTCCTTTTATCAAATATACGCGTACAACAATATTAGGACAGAGTGTGCGGATAGCAAACCGCATTATGTCTGACGGACAAATAGTACTAGAAGGACAAACGGCGCGGTCAAACCGGTCCGGGGGCGCGGAACGATAGCTCGTTCGTCTCAAAGTCTTCCGCATAAGGGTTGCCATAGAAACCGTTTGATCTCGCCTTGGTGCAGTAAACCCATCTCCCTTGACGAGCTTCTCGCATGCATCTGGGGAATGACAAGGTTTAAATGATCGCGTCGTCCGTTGACCCGATTGGCCCCGAGTAGGGCCATGGAAAAGACACATAGTCTCGTCATGCTACACTCCCTTTAACATTCGTTTTATTTATTGAACACAAATGTACGAGATTTACACGCTTGTTTCAACATTCTATGTCCCTCTTCACCCTTCATATAAAAGATGCGTAGAATGCTGATTCTGAACCATAATGTTCTTAAACATGAGCTTGAAATTGAACTTGAACTAAAACTTGAACTTGAACATGAACTTCAATGACAAAGTGTATTCAAGTGAGAACCTATACCTACAGTAATCATCTCTTCTATATCCGTCTTCACCCTTCATATAAAGATGTGTAGCATGCTAATTCGATCTCACCCTCTCCCTCCCTCTTTCTTCTTTCCTCCCACTCTCTCTTTCTCTCTCTCACTCCCCTCTCGCTCTCCTTCCCTTCCCTTCTCTCTTTGTCTCTCCCTCCCCTCTCTCTCCTCCACCCTATCTCTTTCTCTCTCCTGTCTCTCCCTCTCTCCTCTGTGTGTGTGTCTCTCTCTCTCTCTTTCTCTCCCCATCCCTCTCCCCTTCACTCATTTTTCCCCTTCTCCACGGTTACCCCGGCCTCTCATTTGATTACAGACTTAAACACACAAGTGTACTTGTCTAGTACAACTCGATATCGAAGTGCCATCGTTAAAGTGAAAACAAATATATATATATATATATCAATCAAGTCATTCGCAACATTATACGAAGGTGATGGTAGTTTGTAACTGCAAACCTGATGGGGAGATTTTCAATCAATCGCAACTCCCTTAAAGGAGGTGTAGCATGGCAAATACTGATTAACACCATCCACGACTTCTTTTGGAAAACTGCACGTAAACGAATGGATTTGATTAACGGTAGTCAGCGACTTAATCTCTACATGGTCAGCGCGCGCTAGCGTTCGCGTAAAGCCCTGGTCACAACCCACCGTGCGTGTCTTTAGTCCGTACGGTTTTTGGGGAGGCCAAGGCCGCCACCTTTTTCTGAAAACGTAGGGAGGGAGTGGCAAAGGCAGGGAGGGAGTACCGGCAACGCACGTCACACGGACGGTATAAGTACGTGGCCCGCACGCCACGCCTGGCCGTGAGCGGTTGCGTGCATCGTACGTTGGGCACGTGGTAAGTGCGTTGTACGTGCTTACAACGTGCTTGCATTGTGCTTACAACGTACGGTCTCCGTGCGGTTGCCACGTTATCGTACGGAGGCCGTACTTACACGTGCTGCTCACGTACGGTGTCCTTACTCACTCGCACGTTGTAAGTGCGTACACGTGCGATGAACTCGGTGAGTTTTTCCGCCCGATGTCGGGGTATATATAGGACGACATTCCGATAATCACCAGAAGTCCCAGCTGCTGCTGCCTCAAGATGCCGCCCCTTCCACCGCATACTGCATAAATCAGTGCGCACAACGTGAGTTGTAAGTGCGGAGCACGTACTTACTCGGTACGGTCCACGTGAGTTCTGCGTGCTCATTGGACAGTTGAACTGGGGAAGTGGCGAGTAAGCACGGACCACGCACTTATCACGTGCGCCGCACGCACGTGCTAAGTGCGCCTTCCGTAGAGCAAGTGGCCGTGGGAAACAAATTTAAAAGCCGCACGGAGTCAGTGCGTTGTGCGCTCGTTGGCAGTACCGGGCACGCACGCCACACGCACTGGGGTGAATTGGTAGCCCGACCGCAGCCCGAACGCAGCGAAAGTTCCTCGTGCACTAAAAGTGCTACGGTGTCTCTGCGTGCTCCCAAATCCGTACCGGGTACTCACCACGTACGGATACCCAAATTTTGCCCACGTTTTTGCACGTAGACAGCACGCACTTGCAAGTACGGCGGGTTGTGACCACCGCATATCAGACCGAAGTTCTCCTCACGCTTTAGTTTCGCGTATGTTGCACGCACGTGAATACTGCGGTCGCGTCGTCCGTAGTCGTTATAACCGATTGGCCCCGAGTCAGGCCACGGGAAAGACACATAGTCTCGTCATGCTACACCCTTTTTAAAGGGAAATCCAACCTTTATAACAACCAACTCTAAGCAAGAGAAAGCAAAACAAATCAGAAAAGCAGTCTGGCTAAAGTTTGAACGAAATCTGACAAAAAATAAGAAGTTACGAAAACAAAAAAATTGTAATCACTAAACGTATGGGAACTACAAGTTGGCTGACTTGGCAATTTCATTGTGATGTAGTGCCGACAACTTTCCTATTTGTTCCAACACACAAAATGAGTAAAATATTATTTTACAATATAGATGACTCGGGATGGTCTTTTCATTTTCAAAGGACCTGTAATAATAACCGCCTCATAATACACGTTGAGTATTTCCACAAGGGTGATGGTACTTGTGATAAAAACAGAAATAAGTTATTTTTGTTGTGTGTGTACACGACAAACGGGAGAGTTATCCGTGACTACATCACAATTCACTAAACAAACTTACTACAAACAAACAAACAAAAATTTAAACAAATATTTTGTTGTTGTTGTGATGACGTTATTGACGTAAATTGTAATACGCTTTACATTTCTCTAATAATTATAACACAGAGCTAAATAAATATAGGACTTCTTGCCCGCATTTTCCATTCACTTACACGTAGGAAAAAAAGTTGAATAAAATATGATCATATAGTAGACTGATATTCTGATAATTCCCATGAAAACATGAAATTTCCGTTAAGATTAATTTTATTGTCAGTGTAAATAAACAAACAAACAAACAAACAAGATGTAATTCTGTCAAGCATGAAATGAAAAGGAGAAATATTAAACCGTATTGCAAGGTTTTAATGAAAAAAAAAAACAGGTTTGGTATCTGAGCCGAAAGAACTTACAATTCCGATTAAATTCGTAATGCCCTAGAAAACTATGCGTCACCATGCAACTATGACTATGTTACTTTAATTAATGTCAATTATTCGGACGTGAATTTACTAAGCATATATAGGACAAATCGAAGATTCTCTTTACTGTCTATTCTGCGAACTTGGTGAATAGCAACGAATACAAACATACTCAAGCTTTTTCGTCTTGCACTCATCAGAGTAAATGGCAATAATTAACAGAAAAGCCGAAAGTGGACAATACAATATTAACGGTTGCTAAAGGAACAAAGCGCGCGAAAAAAAATGATGGCAAGTCGAAAAGCTTTAATGGTGCTCTGTATTCGTTGCTATTCTTATAATTTTGTAGTATCAATCATCTCTTTATTCATCTTTTCTGCTATCGATTTTGAATAAATGTGGCACGAAATATAAACAGCTATAAATCATATGAAACTCATAAAAATCATATGAAACTTATAAAAATCCTATCGCGTAGCGAAAAAAGAACCTGGTAGATTAAATACAAGTTTATGATTTATTGCAATTAATACGTTGAAGGAATCGCGTAATTGTTTCTGTAATGGGCAATTAGTTTCGTAGCTCCGACTAAACACATGATATCATACCGTAATCAAATTATTTCCTCAAGGCAGAGTTAACATAGAAATAATGTCGGGAAACTGAATTACTTATGATGCTTACTGGGAATGTGGTCTTTCCCCTGTTTTTCACTTTTCCGTCCTTAAACCTTAAAAAAACACCTTTTCAAAGATTTTTGACATACTATTATCCGTCGTCGTCATACGAGTCATGACTGACCCTTTGTGACCCTATTGATGATGACTTTCCAACCACTTCTATCTTGGGTATAGCGATGAGCAAATCGAAGAGGATATTTGGAAATTGTTTTTTCAATCCGTGTTAATAAAACAATATATATTTTTCCTTTCAATTTAAACAAATTAGATTTTAAAAAGAAATAGTTAGAAGAATGGAAACAAGCCCATGACGAAAATAACACGGAAATAAAACCAATTCTTTTTCTTTTCAATTTACACAGGTTAGATTTCGAAAACTTCAAAAACAGAAACAAGATCATGAAAATTGATTTTGTACCGTTTTTTGTCTTCGATGACGTAAAAGATTTATTTCTTTGACGTCATGCATGGACGTAGCATGTTTGGAACCGAACTAATAAACTTTAGCGTTTTATTGTCAAAAATGCAACTTCCCATCATCATTCTGACACCACTAAGAGCTTACATAATTTGAGCAGTAACCAAATCCGTATCCACACTCAGAACGATTACTACTACTCCAACAAATAGATGAAATCAAACAAAACAAACTTTTGTAGCATCACTATCTTCATCATGGATGAAAGATCTTTTGGAACTGGGCACTTTGTTGCGTTTAGCATGTTTTTTTTAAGTCAAAGGTGCAACTATTCATGTTTTTTTTTCACCTAAAGCTTACATCGTGAGAGCCGTAACAAAATCAGTATCCTTCATCAATACTACTACGCCAATAATTTTTTTAGTCGTTTCCACCATCACCATTTTCAATATGGACGTAGTATGTTGTTGAACTGAACTCTTCTTATACATGCATGTGCCTGTCCTAATAGACTATTAGTGAAATGGTTCACGTTTATATAGCAATTCAAGTGTAAAAATTCCTCGAAAATAATTTGTGTATAGCTAGAATGTATATAATCAACCTAAAATATCGTTATCTGGCATTTTATAGTGTTGTGAAAATAGGTTAACGGTTAAGGAGTATGACGAAAATAAAGAATAACATAAAACCTAGCGTAGAGGGCTCGCACGGAACCCAAGTCGGACTTGGGTTCCGTGCACGCCCTATTCTATGCGAGTGCTACGCGTGCGTTATTCATAGTTTACTCAACAAGACGTGCAATATCTCTTTGAAGCAGGGAAATAATATTTGAAGCTGTTACTTTGAAATAGTATGGCCACATAGAACCCCTTACATCAAGCATGTCAAGACCAAAACATTTTTTTTTGTGTAGCACTACATAAACATGATACATTTTAACTATCTGACAATTTTCGCAATTCAAAATTAATGTGTCAAACGATTCATGATTGTTTTTGTTTATTTACCAGAAACTGCCACCGTCATCCTTACTACTCCAATAAACAGAAAAGCCAGAGCCACCATCGACGCTACCATAACCACTTCCATCACCACTACCATCACCATTACCACTACCACTACCACTACCACCATCTACGCCGCTGACTTTGATGCGGTCCTGTTGGAAACGGCAGTAGAAATCTACCCTTTGCCCCGGGCCTTCGGTTTTGCAGGTGCTCTCGTCCATCCTGTACCGTATTTCCTCGTCAAGTATGTCGACTAGGGGTGAGAAGATGATGGAGGGATGGATGGATGGATGGAGGGTGGAATGGAGGAAGGAGTGATGGGCGGAGGGTCAGTTGGAGAGATGGATCGATGGAGGGAGGTAGAATTAGTAGGGAAGGAGAGAGGGAGGTATATAGGAGGGTGGGGGAGATATCTCGAGAGAGGGAGAGATTAATGAGAGGAGGAGGGATGGGTGGATAGAAGGGAGACGGGGAAGGACGGAGGGTAGGAGATATACATGGAGAGGTGTAAAAAGACATAGAGCAGTGGACGGATGGAGGGAGGGAAGGTTTGATGGAGCAGATGGATGGTGCAGATAAATAGTGGATAGAGGACGGATCGATGGAGGGATATGGTTGGTAGTGTGGGGGAAGGTTTGATGAGGGAGGGAAGGATGGATGGAGGCGTGTAGGAAGGCAGAGGGGTGAATGGATGGAGGAATGGAGGGAGGGATTAGTGAGGGGAGAAAGAATGGGGCATGGAAGGTTGGATGGAGAGAGGGAGGTATTAAAAGAGGGAGAGATGGATGGAGGGGTGTATGGAGACAGGGGGAGGAATCAATGAGGGAGTGATGGGATTAGTAGTGCATGGAGAGATGGATGGAAGGATGAATGTGAGAGATCGTGGGAGGGAGTGAGAGGTGAGGGAGGGAGGGGAGGGGAATGGGGAGGGAGGAAGAAAGTGAAGAAGTGAGAGGGAATGGAGGGAGGGAGAGAGGGAGGGAGAGCGGGAGGGAGAGAGAGAGAGAGAAATTTAGTTTTTATATATAAATTCATGAACTTACAAATGCTGTGAATTATCATCATCATCATCATCATCATCATCACCATCATCATCATTCTCTACATTATCAACCACGTACCAGATCAAAATCATTCTCATCATTAGCTTCATCACCATCACTACTAACCCCGGCTACTATCATCGTTATTTTCAACATCATCATCATCATCATCATCACCAATCTGCCAGAAATATTAAACAGAATATGGCGCCATAGAATTGTTGTCAATCATCATCATAATCATCATAATCATCACCATTCTCACCATCATCATCATCAGCAGCAGCAGCAGCATCATCGACATCATCATCCTCATCCTCATTTTCACCATCATGATCATCATCATGATCCTCATCGTCGTCATCAACACGTCACAAACATACCTATATCCAAGACGGCTAAAATCTGCAGCCCTTTTTCAGACCAGTAAGAGGACCTGTCCCCCGAGCCTTCCTCGTCATCATCGAGGAGCAACGGGCAGATGTCTCGGAGCATAAAGTAGACAAAGTCGATGTCATATGGATATGGCGGCTCGTTGTCGATGAAGCCCTGATGACAGACATCGGATAGAGGGATGTCGACGTCATATCCGTCTTCGTCGTCGCCCGGGATGTCGCCGGGGTATGCCCGGGCTGTGAGGTGGAGAGAGACAAAGGGAGTGGTGGAATGTGAATGCAGGAAGAGGAAGGGGAAAAGGTGATAGTGAAAGGGAGGGAAGTAAGAGAGATATGGAGATAGAGAAAGAGAGAGAGATAGAGAGAGAGAGAGAGAAGGAAAATGAGAAACAGAGGAAAGGAAAAAAGTGGGAAGGACGGGGGAGGGGGAGAAGAAAAAGGAAGGAGGGGTAAAATCATTTTTGTATTTCTACATTTTCTTGAAAACAACGTACTTTAATAAGGAACTCTGTTTAATGTGCCGTTTATGATTGCTGGCAAATATAAAAATGAAATTTTCTTTTAAACTTGGCTTAATTTACAGCAGCCATTTGTAGGGCAATTAATTATCAGCATTTTATGATAATGCTAAGCGCATAGGGTATTTTTAAAGTATTTGAGTATTATACGTTCAGCAATATCTATCATATAAGTGATATTTGTTCGAAAAATGTAGAGCATAATTATTCTCTGAAGAGTTCACTTATCATATCTCAATAGGTATCAATCAACATAACATTTGTCACCAAGCCTGACTAACTTATCATGTTATATATATATATATATATAAAGGGCAATCCAACCCTTGTAATAAGTTGATTTGTATGAAAGCAGAACAATATCAGAAACAGAATGGCAAAAGTCTGAAATGAATCGGACCAATAGTAAGGAAGTTATGAATGTTTGAAATATGAGATCACTAAGTCTATGCGAATCTCAAATTGGTAGTTTGGTTAGTGGATTGTGACGTAGGACGTGGATAACTCTCCCACTGATTTGCCGTGTACAAAAATATAACTAATTTCTGTTTTTCTCGTTAGTTCTTTCTCTCTTGTGGCACTACTCAAAATGTATTATAGATAGCATATTATTATAGGTCCTCTGTAAAGAGTAGGCCCTCCTGAGCTATGAATTTTTGAAAAATCTAAATTTTAGTCATTTTATATGTTGGAACAGATGGGAAAGTATTCCGGCACTACATCACATTGACATTACCGCTTCAGCCAATTTGGAGTGCCATATGTATAGTGATTACAACTTTCAAAAATTCATAACTTTCTTATATTTAGTCAGATCTAATTGAAACTGTCATCAGTTTGCTTCTCTGATTTTTCTGCTTACGTTTAGAGTAGTTGTCTATTTGGGTTGGATTTCCCTTTAAGCCTGACTATGCCTCTTCATATTTTGTTATCATAGAATTGTTTCTTTATCGAAAAGCATATCGCGGCATGGACCTGTTATACGATGAAATCGCCAACGGAAATGGTCACTTACCATTAGTCCTAGCTGCGACTTCAAATATGATCAAAGCAAGAAGAAATGGCGCCATTTTACCTCTGCAAATTCTAAGTCTTTCCAATTCCAAACAAGATCACCGATGCGGAAGGGAAGTGAAATGATAATGATAATTCACCTCTCCCCTAGCACCATATCGAGTTATACTTCAAGTAAAATGGCCTTCAAACGTTCCTTGAGAGGCATCTCGAAAAACAGTGGGGTATCCATAATTTTGAAATTATAAGGAACCCCCTGCCGCCCCCTCAGACGAGAATGGGGCGTTTTCTTTAGACCGATGATGAAAATTACCTAAATTCCGGCTATTCTTCTGCATTGGGGTGGCTACGCGCGCGGCCAGGTTTCCCATCTGATAGCAAAGAAAGAGAAAATTAAGGATAGAGAGAGAGAGGGAGAAATAGAGAGAGAGAGAGAGAGAACGATAGAGAGGGAAACATAGAGGGAGAGAGAGATGGAAAAGGTGAAAGGCAACGTGTATAGACGATAGGAGATGATACCACCATAAACATGATAACCCCGCCCCAAAACTTCATAAAATAATTTTTGGTAATGCTATCATGATTGTGTTCAGCTCGAACCGAGAACGGCCGCAGGCATCTTGTGCCCTCATCCGGATCCACCCTTTTAACAGTTCAAACTATCAATCTGACGATGTGTTAATACAGGTCATTAACCAAGTTCACGGTTAATCCAAGTTAAAGGGAGTGTAGCATGACGAGACTATGTGTCTTTCCCGTGGCCCTACTCGGGGCCAATCGAATACGACAACGGACGACGCGACCGGAGCATTCATGTGCGTGCAACATACAAAAAACCGAAGCGTGAGGAGAACTTCGGTCTGTTTCGCAAGCGCTAGCGCGCGCTGACCAAGTAGAAGTTAAGTCGCTGACTACCGTTAATCAAGTCCATTCGTTTACGAGCAGTTGTCCAAAAGAAGAGGTAGATGGCGTTAATCAGTATTTGCCATGCTACACTCCCTTTAAGTGCTCCGCTGCTATAAACATGATGAAGTACCGGTAGAATTAAGAAAATGATCCCAACTTGTCCTCTTAACTCTCACCTTAATGGATATAATTACGATCTGATTTCAAACTATATGAGGGCGGATGTGCAGTGTATTTTACCATGTA
The DNA here is from genome assembly GCA_037976565.1 of Mesocentrotus franciscanus. NCBI lineage: Eukaryota > Metazoa > Echinodermata > Echinoidea > Camarodonta > Strongylocentrotidae > Mesocentrotus > Mesocentrotus franciscanus. The sequence goes on from CP137684.1 coordinate 28,031,677, forward strand.
GTGAAACTATGATTTGGACGTGATACTAATTGGTACTTAGAAAATGATTATGCAGCACTCATACCACCCATCCCTATTTTAGTGAATGGACTCTGTTATTGATCAATCGTTATCTCTTTCTTGTTCTTGTTAGGTGGTCTGTTATCGACAGACCACCTATTGATTTCGTCAGAATTTTCTTTCTTTATTCTTTCTTTTTATTTCTTTCACCCCCCCCCCCCATTTTTTGTGCAGAGGATAACTCAAGATCGGTAATGTCAATTTCTTTCAAATTTGGCACAGTCATAGGTCTTTATCATTAGACGTGACAGCGACCTTTTCAAGTTCATCAGATTATCATGACGTCATCCAGGCGCCATTTTGTGAAATTTTCGGAAAATCAACTCATGATCATATCCTCATAATGTAACGGCGGCTTATATTTGTCAATAATTGGGCAGAATCTATATATTAATACGCAAAATCGTCGCGGGGGGTAAAAACGGTTCATGAAAAACGTCTTTCCTCGACCGCGCCCCCCTTCGCCGTGGCGCGGGAACGGCGACACAATTATACGAGGCATGTCTCCCGTACCCCGCGTGCCACGTCGACCCCGCGGTCGCCGTCGATGTCGTTAAAGGTGGTTCCGGAGTCCCGGGGAGGACGGGCGGACGAGGGCACGGCCGGCGTTGTCCGTGCAAGGAGGCGACGAACCCGCGAGAGTGAGGCAGCATGGCGTGCACCCGCCCTCTGTCTAATCAAAGAGATTACATTGCATATGACGATCGACCCACTTAATGTGGCGTAGAAAATACACGCTACAACAGGTTGGTCTTCTCTGTGTTAGGCATCTTGCTATATGATATGCTTTGTAGGCACTTCACGGGCATGCCAGAGAAATACACAGCAGATGATAATTCACTCACGTCATGTGGCGTAGCAAGTACAAGGTGCAACGGGTTGGCCTACCCCAGTTAGGCATCTTGCTATACATAGGCCTATGCAGCAGCCAGACTGACGAGAACGTACGCTCACGTCACACACACAGTCGAGTAATTCGTGCGACTACTGCAATATATTGGCACAAACCGTCCGATTTTTCGCGTAAAATCTTTACTTTGAAAATATTTATACAAATTCTGTGAACCATGCCAACATAATCATAGTCCAAGCTTCTGCTTTATTGGTCTTTTCATGAAAACTACATTAAAATCACAACAATAATAACGCAAATAGATTGTAATTATCGAGACCATATAACTGGCGAGAAGGAAAATTCAGCGAGCTTACATAATTTCAAATGCCTCCGCACGGCCAACTCCCCCGGTGTCAGGCCGGTCACGGCGCTCACGCCATTCAATTTACCCTGTGCGGTAACTGCAGCACTCTACTGCACTGCTGTACCTGTAATACTGGCTGTATAGCGTGTCTTTAGATTCTTCAATGTTTCATGTCTAATTGAGCCGTGCAATGAATTGTTGTTTTCTTTTATTTCTTTATTGAATGTGATGTGAATGTGATGTGAATGTGAGTACGGTACATGCTATTACAGAAGTGTCCAAGGAATGATAGGCCTACAGGTGGAAGGGATATAAAACAAATATACAATGACTCATTCTCGGAACAAGCTAAAACTATTCGCACTCAGGAACATCAATGGTGTTCTCTAGCTCTCGGGCCGCCATATGGCCCTCGGGATAATACGATTTGATGTTCCTTCGATGCGAATAGTTTTAGCTAGATCCTCGAGTCACTTCGAGTGTCATTTTATATTTGTATATTATTTTCATTGTAGGACTAAATTAACTTAGCAATGTGTGAAAATAACCAAAATGATAATGGGAGTGAAGTGCATGAGAACAATATTCGAAGGCCTATCAGGGCGTCAATCCATTATCCTTCGAGTGTCATTGTATTTTGTATATTATTTTCATTGTAGGACTAAATTAACTTAGCAATGTGTGAAAATAACCAAAATGATAATGGGAGTGAAGTGCATGAGAACAATATTCGTAGGCCTATCAGGGCGTCAATCCATTATCTTGGGGGACGGGGGACATGTCCCCCCACGAATTTTCAGGTGGTGAAATGTCCCCCCACGATTTGGGGTTAAAATCTTTCCTTTTTTCTTTCTTTCTCTCTCTGTTGACTTCGCACGGGAGGGGGGAACTTTATTCAAACAAGGATTAATAGTCGAGAACGGTACTACGAAACGTCTTCTTTCTCTAAAAAATTAATGAAACAGGGATTAAGAGTCGAGAACGGTACAACGAATCGTCTTCGTTCTCTAATATTTTAATGAAACGTCACAGCTTCCGCGCTACGCACGAGATGGTGGAAACTGAATTCAGACAAGGATTAAGAGTCCAGAACGGTAGAACGAATCGTCTTCTTTCTCTAATAATTTAATGAAACGTCAAAGCTTCCGAGCTACGCGCGAGAGGGTGGAAACTGGATTTAGACAAGGATTAAGAGTCGAGAACGGTAGAACGAATCGTCTTCTTTCTCTAATAATTTAATGAAACGTCAAAACCGTGGAGTACGCGCTTCGCGCGGGAGGTGGGAAACTGAATTCAGACAAAGATTAAGAGTCGAGAACGGTACAACCAATCGTCTTCTTTCTCTAAAAATGTAATGAAACGTCAAAGATAAAAAAGACAATAAATGAACCGGTCACCAATGAAAGTACATGCCGTGAAACAGCATATAACTATAGAGAGAGTGACATGTAATGTGTCCCCCCATGCTCAAACTCGGATTATATAATGACGCCCTTGATTCGTATAGATAACGAGTGAGGATCCGGGAAAGGGATAGTGAGAATAATAGGAACGAAGTGACGACAATAATCGTAAATAACGAAAGTGAAAACGAAGGTAAAGTCTAAAATATCTGCATCAATTTTTATTACAAATTATTGATTTCACTGTTTTCTTCCAGTTTTCAAGTTTTATTACATAATTCAGATAAAAATTAAAAACATTCAAAACGATACATGATGGGACAGCAAACAAAAGGTTGGTATTCTAACGAGTAAAATATTAATGAAAAGAAGAAGAAAAATTATAAAATGATAAAAAGTAGGCCTATACATTGAAGAAAAATGATATCATCTAGCACAGAAATATCTTCTTTTTTTAATATAATAAAAATTATAATTAAAAAATTATTTAAAAAAAAATCAACAAAAATCAACAACAACAAAAAATCGATAGCACATATCTATTTTAAAGTATTTACAACCCCCTCCCACCCTCCCTAGAATCCCGTGGATTTTCCACGGGCCCTGCTAGTATATTCCTTATTCTGTGAAAGTCCCCCCCCCCAAAACCCCGTTATATGTTGAAGTTTAGTTGTCTGGGATGGCCGGCAGTCAGGGAGAATAAACACACGTGAGGCAGGAATTACAGTTGAGGAGTTTATTATACTGCAAACTCAAACACATTTACAAGGATGGATGAGAGAGAATGTCTTGCAATATCAGATGGTGGAGCAGGCATTATAACTGACTGAGAAGATAGACTAACATGACTGGAGACCATTTCTGAACTGGTTGGCTCTCTATCCCTTTCGTTGATTGCTCTCTCTTCAAACACTGGTGTGACAGGTTTGTAACCTAAATGGCACAATTAACTATCGACAGCTCACAAGTCTCACTCTTAACTGCTAGATTCTCTACTCCTAACTACAACTGCCTTATATACCCCTTCCAAACAAGCCTGCTCTGTTCGAGGGAGATAGAGAGAGACCAGTCATGTAGGTCACAATTAAGAAAGACACTTGTCGCGCTGCGGAGTATATATAGGGAGAAGGGCGTCATTGGGCACAAACAGAGAGCTCAAAGTCATATTGAGAGATAGGACACAAGGACAGGAGAAAGTCAAGAGAAGAAGCAAGCTGAAGGGGCTGAATGACAGTGCAAGGTCGAAATGAGGGTTTAGGTCAAACAAGAGCGAAGGGAAAGAACGAGAGCTCTGAAAGTCAAGACAAAGTCGAAATGAGGAGAGCAAGGCGAAAGTTCTGAAAGTGAATGCAAGGTCAAAGTGAGGAGAGCATAGAGTAGAAGGCTGACTTTGTGAAAGTCATAGAAAGAGAAGTAGGAGAGGTCAGGTCCATGGAGAGAGTATGAGAAACCTTGTGAAAGTCAGGAAAACAAAGCAAGAGGAGTGAAGAAAGAACTCCGCTATTTGCAAAGCAATTGAGATCGGGCTGGCTGAACTTGTAATTTGCAATAGCGATAGCAAGACATCCTTTACATAGACTAGCACAATTATACAATAATCATGAATTGTTTTAAAGTAGACTAAAGCATGGAATAAAATATATACATAATATTACATTAATTATCTTAACCAAACTGCGTGACAATAACACAAAGTCATTTCTCATTCATATTTATCATGATCAAGGTCAATATTCGTCCGGTCAATTTCAGGTCAATAAACAGGCGCGTACGCGTACGTCCGCGCGTCACTGCGCGCGCAAATTTTTAAAATGCTCAAAATCACTTTTTAATCAAATCAATGTATGTTTCAAGCCATTTTAAGCATTTCGCAATTTTGCGCGCGCGTCTTCGTTCGTCATAGCCGTACGCAACATAGAATCGCCATTTTTTTTTCTTTCACGATATTTCCCATTTTTTTCTCAACAATTTGATACCATATTTATCTCTTTATGACCATTATTAACGGAATGAGCGTCCGTTCAAGATAAATGTCCGTGCGCGCGAGCTCTTGTAATACATAGCATATATGGGCAAAAACATGCTCTTTCAAAATCCATTATAGCTCTTTGGGATGCAAGTATGAGGCGGAAATATGATTTCATATTTCATTTGGTCATTAAATTTATTGTGACGTCATCATAATGGCCTTGGAACTCAAAATACGAATTTGCATATTGTGGCGTCAGCATATTTATGGAAAATTGATTGCATCTCTGTAAATATTGATTGATCTTCTACAAAATTCTGACATGTTGTAGCTGAGACAATTCTCGACAAGAATTTGCGTGTTATGCCTATGGAAGGTGAATTTCGTTCACGTCATAAATCTACATGACATTGTTCTTTGAGCAGTATCTCACTTATTTTTGCTCTATTTCCCCCCAAATTTAAGTGTGTTATAGCTGAGACTATGAGCTATCGTTATTGTGTCCCCTGTTTTTTGATCAGATGTTGGGATCATGTCGAAATTTTTCATTTGAAAGTGGAAATTGCGACTATGCCAAGGCCGTTTCTCAGCTTTGCATGTAATGTCTACGGGACATATTTTGGTCTATTGGTTAAAGCAGTCTACTCCCATTCCGGTGACCCAGGTTCGATTTCGTGGTGGGTCAATTTCTTTTTTTTTTGCTTTCGTTTCTTATTTGATTTTATCACCTTCTTCGATTACTATAACATATTAGATATAATCACAACAAATGTAATAAAATGCTTAATTTTGCGTGTTATATCTCTGGGAGAGGAATGCCAATAGTGTGCGTACAACCCTATGGGAAATCTGAATCCTTGTCGTGTATTAAATTTATATAGGGTTAATCTCCAAAATCTGCTACAATATCAAATCGTCCCATTTCTATGATGCTACTCTCCTTCCCAGACGTTTATATTTTTCCAGTTATTTAGCCCAGGTATATGCAACGTTTACGTCTTTTCCATGGACATAGAATTGTTTACATGTCTATACTTCTCTCTTTCTCGATATAATAAATATTTAATTCTATTTATGCTGGAAATATTGAATGCATCGTTCTTCATTGCATCTCTCTCTCTCTCTCTCTAAATCTATCTCCTTTATCTTGCTCTGTTTCCCTTCTCCTCTCTTGGTCTGCCCCTCTCCTTCTCTTGTTCTGTCCCTGCATCTCTTTCTCTCTCTCTCTCTCTCTCTCAACTCTCTCACCCTCTCCCTTTCCCGCCTCTGGCTCTCATTCTCCCTCTTTTATGTCTTCGGATGTTTCTTAATTTTCTCTAGCTCTTCCCTTTGCCCTTTGTATTCTTATTTCAACCCTACCATGTTTCTTTACTGTCCTGCCTCCTTTCAAAAGTGCCTGCATTCTGATTCCTCTTTTATCCCTCTGTCCAGCTTATGTATTGTTTACATTACAATACCTCGTCTCCCTCTCGCCTTCTCTATCTCTATCTACTGCCATATATTTATATATATCTCTCTCTATTCATCACTTACGGAGCCCGGGAAGGGACATGGTAAAAATATTTTTATCTCGTTAAAACGAGATAGTTATCTCGTTTTAATGAGATAGTATCTCGTTAAAACGACATAGTATCTCGTTTTAATGAGATAGTATCTCGTTAAAACGACATAGTATCTCGTTAAAACGAGATAGTTATCTCGTTTTAACGAGATAGTATCTCGTTAAAACGACATAGTATCTCGTTTTAATGAGATAGTATCTCGTTAAAACGACTTAGTATCTCGTTTTAATGAGATAGTATCTCGTTAAAACGACATAGTATCTCGTTAAAACGAGATAGTTATCTCGTTTTAATGAGATAGTATCTCGTTAAAACGACATAGTATCTCGTTTTAATGAGATAGTTATCTCGTTTTAATGAGATAGTATCTCGTATAAGTCCATTGCATACTGGAACCGGGTGGTCCCTGTATTAAGCCTATGGGAGTGAGAGAATTCTACGGAGCCCGGGAAGGGACATGGTAAAAATATTTTTATCTCGTTAAAACGAGATAGTTATCTCGTTTTAATGAGATAGTATCTCGTTAAAACGACATAGTATCTCGTTTTAATGAGATAGTATCTCGTTAAAACGACATAGTATCTCGTTAAAACGAGATAGTTATCTCGTTTTAATGAGATAGTATCTCGTTAAAACGACATAGTATCTCGTTTTAATGAGATAGTTATCTCGTTTTAATGAGATAGTATCTCGTTTTAATGAGATAGTATCTCGTTAAAACGACATAGTATCTCGTTAAAACGAGATAGTTATCTCGTTTTAATGAGATAGTATCTCGTTAAAACGACATAGTATCTCGTTTTAATGAGATAGTTATCTCGTTTTAATGAGATAGTATCTCGTTTAAGTCCATTGCATACTGGAACCGGGTGGTCCCTGTATTAAGCCTATGGGAGTGAGAGAATTCAGTAGTCCACGGGTTAACAACATAATACCCGCGAGGCTAGACTAGACTGCGCGCGCTGGCGCTAGCGCGCTCGCTGCTTAATGCAGTAATAGCGTATATAGCCAGGCGGCCATGCCATGCCAGGCCTTGTACGTATGTACTACTAAGTTACGTCTACGGTAGATCGACTGAATTCAACCAGAAGTTGCCGGTTGCAATCGCGAGGATTGAAGGTTAGTTCACTTCTTTTACTTATTTATGGCCGGGTCATTCAATGTAAAAGTGAACAAACAGCTAATTTAACAGATTTGCTCTTTTTCGCGATCAGTTCTAGATCTGTGTAACGTTAATTTTAAGACTGCTCAATTAGCAGACTGCAGTCCCCATCGGAAGCGCCCTGTTCTGGGGCCCGACGCTTCAGGCTCTCCGCGGTCTGGGTCTGGGACCCTGGCCTTGGGCTTGGCCTGCTGGGAAGGCTGTGGTCATTTTGCAAGCTAGAGACAAAGTAAACTAGATCTAGACGTTACTTTTTACGTGCTCGCATTGCAGTAGAAGTGTGGAATTTTCGTATGTATAGATCTAGACTAGTCTAGATATACGAGGAAAAAGCAAGCAAATGTCAGAATTGTAAAAAAAAAAACAACCTCATATTCCACGGCTATTGATGTCTAGTGTGTAGAGTCTAGATCTAGATTCAACTATGCAATATGCAATACACCGCAACTTAGTCTTAGTATAGATCTAGATCTATTTCAGCGGCGCGGCGGATCCAGGATTTTTCAAAGGGAGGGCGAAGTTGGACCGAAATATCAGCCTCTATTTGGCGTTGACGGTTGGATCCGCTGAGATTGCATATCTGGCTTCTCTAAATGCCTCTGAGCTCTGTCATTTTGTCAAAAGAATGCCCCCAGAAAGATGGTTATTCCTGTCTAGGCCGAAGTCTGCTCAGCCTCAGGGCCTCATCAGGCACCAGAAAAATTCGCTGACCAGCGAAAAAAGTGGAAAAAATGATCCTTAGCTTTTTCAAGTGTCTGTTTAGATCTAGTCTAGATCTACCCAAAATATTCCTTGACAAGCAAACAAAAGGAGAAGGGGAGGGCCATGGCCGATTCCCCCTTGATTCCGCCACAGTATAGATTCTATGACTATGTTGTTCAAATTATTTGCTAGGTACCAGTTTACTAGTAGGTTTATTGTCACCCTTAGTCCTTACACTTCTAGCCATGTAATAACATTAACAGTAACTGGGATTTTGTCAAAATGTTTACATTTACGTATCTAGAGGCTAATAAAAAAACATCAGTGCAACACTGTTGAGTATGTTGAAGCACTAAAAATAGAGGATTTATTTATTTAATAAATTTACTGTCTTCATATTAACTTTCATTGCTAACATGTTGAGCTATTTGATAAAATTATTTTTTTATTTTTTTTTTCTCAGTAAATTTACAATATTTTAATGTTTAAATGTTGCTGAAATAGTTACTTGACAAATGCAAAGTAAGATTAATAAACAAAAACCAGTGTGCATGAAAAGTTTATTTAACCAGTTCTTTGGGGGGAAACACTGTTGCCTGTGCGTTTTAGATAGGTATACACCATGGGGCTAACGTAGTGAGCCCCATGCCTGCAGGGGTGGTTTATTGTACTAGTAACTACGAGTGTAGAAAATCAATAAGTTTTGAAATATTATAAATAAGGACTAGACCTAGACTGCATGCATGGCTGGAATACTCCCCCAGGGAGTGGAGAATGTGCATACATTGTGTGCGGGCAATCCTGATTGAATCCGATGACCGGGGACGGGGTAATAATAATCTGTAAACTGCTTAGATACATTATTAATGTCTTACTCTTAAGCACTATAAAAAGCGGATTATTATTATTATTGATTGTGTTTTCAATATTTTAATTTTGTATTCATTGTATTTCTTCAGTAACTTAATGCCTGGCTAAAACATCGACAAACTTAAACTAATGTCATACATAAGTGTTAATACATGTGTAGGATCTACATCTATATAAGTTAGTTGGGAGTAGACTCTAGACCCTATATCATACATGTATGTATATGGTCCATCCATGCATGGACCACATACTCATCTCCCATCTTCCAAAAAAGAATAGCTAATGATTTTGGTAACAAAAAAATTGCCTCACTAATCATCACTGCTTCTTTGTTTTCTGTCTTCAGCGTGTTCTTCGGCAACACTGAGGCAGCATTTGAGAAGAAATATCCCTCAGGCTCAGCTCACCAATTGAAGGACAAGGACAAGGGTTCTATCCAGAGTTTCCAAGTAAGATAATTCCTCTTATAATCCTATTCAGTGTAAGTGTTAAAAAAAGAAACTGAATTGAAATAAGAAATTAAATTAGATAGAAGAATAGGCAGCAAGATGAGGGGTAATGGAATGTAAGTTCTAGGAAAAAGTTTTGAAAACACTTGTAACGATTTCTGGATCTGGATGTATACGATGCTGGACCAGTTGGTATATGATTGCAGCAGATGAGAGAGGGCGCAAAGAATAGATAGTTGAATCGTAGGTGGCTCTTCTCAATCTTAGACTTGAACACCTTTGATGATGGACAGACTATTGATTACTTATTAGAGTACAGACTCAGTAATTTTGAATCCAAAGGACCTGTAGATGGTACGTACTGAACTGATAGACTCTTAGAGCTGTAGCGTACCTTTAGGATAGACCTAAACAATCCAATTTTCTGGGCATTAGTTGGCACATAACCTTATTCTTGAAACTTATGACCTAATTCTTGTGCAGCCCTGATATGGGTATTAATTGCACAGGTCACTTACTGACTTTTTCTTAAATTCTCTTTTTAGGCACAATTTTTGTAGGGTGTTTTCTGCAGCTGTGACCCATGCATACACACCCTAGCCTCCAGCACAGCATTGACCACCCAGCTAATCTCATTCAGGTATGACTTTCTGGGATTGATTTGAAGCTCAATGAACAGAAGGCTCAAGATTAGCTATTGTCACCTTCATCAGGGGTGGGTTCATTAGGATCAGGGGTGGGGCTAAATGGAAAAGGAACAGATTTATCAATTTTTTTACATGTTGGCCTTGAGGTGTAGATGTGCAAGAAACTTTTTTAAGAATGGGGGAAAATGTGTTGCCATGGTAACGACATATTATGCCAACAATTGAGGGGAAAATGCATTTTCAAATTAAACTTGGCACACATGTTTGCTTTGAAGTGTAGATGTGTAGGACACATTTTGGGACAGTGACAGAATGTGTGTTGCCATGGTAACGGCATATTATTCCAAAAACTGAAAAACAAAACATACTGTGACGCAATGAATAACTGCGCGGGGCGGGGTATTAATCACCTTCAGTGATATTTCTAGTTATTATTATGATTATTATGAGTATGACTAAAATGTTATTATTTTACTAATAGCATTATTGTTATATTGTTATAATATTTTGTTATTTTTATCTTTCTAGGTTCCTTCATACATATGCTCTGGCACATCGACATCAGATTGATTTCCAATAGTCGGTTGACTTGGTGGGAAAGCTTAGAACTAATCAAAGCCAAGATCAGCATTAGCATCAGCGTCAGCATTCCACTGAACACAGTCAATGGCTGGCCGTGATCATTTGATCAGTTTGTACTTTAACCTGGGAATGTCCTATAAGGAAATCATTTATATCTTAGCACAAGAACATGGCATAGAACTTAGTGAAAGACATCTCAAGAGGATATTAGCTCTGAATAACTTTCGTCGCCGACATTACACTAACTTAGCTGATGTGGTACAGTTTATTGAGCATGAGCTTCAAGGGTCAGGTCAGTTGCACGGATACCGCATGATGCATGCTAAATGCAGACAGAATGGTATGCATGTGAGAAAGGAGGATGTTCGTGTCATTTTAAAGTATCTGGATCCAGAAGGCGTAGCAGCCAGAACAGCTAGACGACTAACCAGACGTTCTTACTTTGCTAAAGGACCAAATCATGTGTGGCACGTTGATGGATATGATAAACTAAAGCCGTTTGGATTATGCATCAGTGGATGCATAGATGGCTATTCACGAAAAGTAATGTGGTTGAATGTGTATAATACAAACAATGATCCAAAATTAGTAGGAGGATACTTCTTGGAAACTGTTATGGAATGTGGTGGCTTCCCTTGCAAAGTTCGTGCTGATCGTGGCACCGAAAATGGACACATTTGTGCCTTTCAAAACTTCTTTCATCATAATTATGACTTAGAACGAAGAGTGTACATCGAAGGATCAAGCACTAGCAATCAAAGGATTGAATACTGGTGGGCATTTTTGCGGAAGGAATGTACACATTTTTGGATTGAGACCTTCAGAAGGCTGTCAGACAGAGGGGACTTCACTGGAGACTTTCTAGACAAGAATCTTGTTCAGTTCTGTTTCATGAGCATTCTACAGGTGAGCACCCTACCAGAAAGAACAGTCATCATGATGACTGATTTACAAGTCATTGATGCAATGGAGGCATCAGAGTCATCAAAAAGGCAGCAATTGGAACCCTTGAAACCCTTGAAATAATAGTTCTAAATAACATTAGATTTAATGGCAAATAGGCCAAATAGGCATCAAACAGTTATCAAAAGGCATAATTTGGCATCAGACATCATACAGACATCAGGAGCCATCATTTGGCATCAGGCATCATAAGTCATCATTGGCATCAGAAGTCATCAAATTGGCATTAGAGAAATGATATCAGGAAAATGGTCATACATGTAAATCATTTAGGTTTTTTTTTTCTCCTGACCTGCTCCGACCCATACAATGTAACATTTGACCCTGACTGACAAATACATGTAAATTGTTCTGAATTATCAAAGTTTCTTAAGTAGAATTATACAAAATATAAACAAATAAAACAAAAGGTTGCAAAAACAAAGAAATACATAAGATATTCATTAAACAATACATTATTTGACAAAGAAATATTTTGCTACTGCATTTTTTTTTGTTAAGAAAATTGTTACACATGTCATAAGGAATGTTCAACCTTTTTAAATTGATTTAGATGGCAAAATATGATTTTCTGCATAAATTTGCATAATTAGTTAAAAATAGAGTTTTTGAAAAATTTATTATACGGTCTTGTAGTTTGCATCAGACTGTACATTGGTGGAAAATGTTGCATCGATCCACGGCCGAGATCAGAAAGGGCGTGGTTGCTCCAGCCCCCATGATGTTGTTTGTATATGTACACGTCCTGAGTCAAGTCAGATAAACTTCCATTCATAACCTGTTCATAGTTGTGCTATCAAAAAGGCTTCCTCTCTAAGGCTTTTTTAGTGACTAAAACTTAAATTTTTGGAGGCATCATAAAGCCTTGTCCTAGAAACTTTCACAGTGATGACTAATGATGCCTTCTTCTGAACAAATAATGCCGTGATGCCTGAATGATGACTGTGATGCCAGTTTCTGATGGTGCCTATTCTGATGACCATTGATGCCTCCTGATGACCAAATGGTGCCTATTGCTTACCGTACCAAAATGATGTTTTTTGATGCCCAAATGATGTCTTACTTTACTAGTGATGCCCAAATGATAATTAATTTTTCTGGCCAGGCATTTCACTCTTCTTAATGATTTAGAAAAGCACTGGTTACCATGCATCTTTGTGACAGAACTTGGAATCTAGTCATTGAAAAAATTGTGTTTCTTATTACATTTACAATATATTTTATTTTATGAGGGTTGGGGGCATTCACCCCACATGCTGGTACATGTACATGTAGGTATATGTGCCACAAGTACAGCAGAGGCAAAATTAGGGGGCTCACCAAAAATGGGGTTCACTGGAACTAAAGATCCAAGGAGTTCAGACCTCAAAATGTGCTTTGGAACTACATCTAAATCTGACTTAACTATGTAAAGGCATGTTGAATAATGTAATGCTTTGGAACAGTTTACTTGCCACAAAAGCTGGATATGCAAAGAACTCTTATCCATGTGAATTACATTCCTCACATGGCAGCCGCTCCTCTGAGGCAGCCCGGTGTCACATTTGAAGGTTTGGGATAAAAGACTAAGCATGATTCAATGGAATTGAAAAGGTGAAGTATTGTCACTTATTGTCAACATTTGTGGGCTCTGGAACAAAAATATGAAAATTTGCCATGTAATTAATCTGAAAGTTACATGCATCAGAATTTTTAGGGCATAAAATTGGGGCATTTCAGTAGCATATGTGTACCGTACAATATATTGTGAGTGCACAATACAATTAACTGCAGAGGACTTAGACCAAGAATATGGCCATAATATATCAGGTTCTTAATCAAGTAGTTCTATATTGCCGTAATTGGATTACTAATAACTTAAAGTTGTATTTATCAGATTCGTTGCACACAGTAATTTCACCATGGTAGTATTGTTTCACAAATTATTTTACAGACAGAGCTAGACAAGATGGCTGATATATGGAACAATCACCGTATCCGACCCTCTGTGAATCTCCATGTACCAAGTGGCCATCCAATGATGATGTATCATACTCCACAAATCTGGGGTACTGAAGATCAGCTTTGCACCAATGTTGATGATGACGATCTGGCTGCATGCATAAGTGATGCTGTATTCCGATCTACCGTACCATGCGACAAAGATGTATATGACTTGTGTGTGTATATTATGAAAAGAGACAACCTTGATCAACCAATGGAAGTCCAGGATGCCTTAGAATTGTACATCCATCTGAAGCAGGAGATTACTGTGTTGCTTTAAATATATGCATTCAGGAAATTAAGCTGAAACCCCTGAAGCAAAATATATCTTAACCCTCAATAGCCCGGGGCTAAATTACCCCCTCGACATTTTTCGTGATAATTTTTTAACGCAAAAAGATCTCGCAATGAAATTTCATATGAAAGTACATGGTATCAAAGTACAGCCTAAGTTCGATTTCGGAGTATGTAGGTCAAAGGTCATAGCTCATTAAATATGCGAAAATGGTTTCCGTTCGATAACTTTAGTAATGTTTGACGGATTTTAATGAAATTTGATATTCCATAAAGTAGTAAACTTTCTGTACATCCAATCTCCAGGTATTAGTAACTTCCTTGCGTAGTAATATAATAGTAAGTCTACTGGAGGTAACTTGTTTTAACGTATAGGTAATTTGTACTCGGCGAGGGGATGCGACGCTTAGCGTTGCTCTTGTTTTTACTGCATTACTACTTTCTGAACCAATTCACCCGTTTGAATTTGTGTGTTTTGAACTTGTACCTTTCTCTTCTTCATGCTTCCTCGAGGAGCCGATGTATTTGCATTCTAATGTGAACCTGTGTCATCATTACAAATTTTCAAAATACTGCATCTTCTTTTGCTCAAGAATTGTGCACTTTGTATTCTTTGTCAAGGAGATCAGTACATGTACAACCAGACACTAAAGCTTTAAAATCGTCTGGAAGTCCCCTTCAAGTACAATATATATACCTTAAAGTTAGGAAGCTAAGATACAATGGTTGCAAGTCGACTTGTTACATCTTCATCATCGTAATAACCACCATCACAATATTGACAACTAAAATTACAATAAACATCAATCCACAATTTAGGGAATTACCTGAATTGCCTTGTGGTGGCAGAGACTCAAAATGTTATTTTCAGGGGGGATTCTATTATCAAATTGCCAAGAACAAGTTAATATGAAGGTACATAAAAAGTGATGCATTACATTAAGAATAAAAACAAACACATTCTTGATCAATGCATTGTCAATTTGTGCTGGAAAAGATTTTTCACTCAGTTATTGCTAATGTAAGGATTTACCAATTGTATGCTTTGAAATTTCTGTTGAAAAGACATTTTATTGAATTTGAACAATTACATGTCTGAAATTGTGATTTGTTTTTTTACTTGTCTTCGAATTTCTATAAATTTCCATCTAATTGTTACATAACAGTTATTTCTCTGCTCCACAGTGGTACTTCATCTTCAATAGATATAGATGTAAAGGTGAAAATAGGCACCCACACACATGAAAAGCAACGTTACAAGAAGAAGAAAAATTGACACAGAAGGCAAAAACATGGACATCCAACACTATTGTTGTCACATAAGACATTTGGGAAACGAGCAAGATGAATGACAGGTATAACTTTAATTGCAAGTAAACAAAAATAACACTTCGACAACAGACTGATTTATACAAACACAGTCCTTTGATTTCAGGAATCAGAACATGGAATCAGTGAGGAATCCCTCAACATCTTATTGAAATATGTAGAGGTTAATATCTTTTGTATGCTTTCTGAATGAGATAGGTCAAGTTTTGTTTTGATTACCAAGAAAAATGACCTTTGTGATTTTTTTCCCTAAATTTTGTATATTATTGCTGTTCGCCTATGACATCACAAATTCTTATCAAGAGAGGGCGACGTGGAATTTATCAAATTTCAAGAAATCATAACTCTTGAATGGATCATCTAATTTTGCTCAAACTTTCACTAATCTGCTTAAAAGTTAAATATTTATTTTAATGATGTATGGGTATAATTGTCCTTAAAGTGACAGCTGGAATATTAAAATACTTACATGACCTTTGATTTTGGCTAAATATGGGGGTCCCCATGCATGAACAATATACCCACCAAATTTTTTTTTTTTTTTAATTATTCACATTTTTGTAAGCACTATGGACAGATGACATTTTGATCTCTTAGTTTTACTCCACCTGGGTGGCTCTACAAAGATGGCTAGCCATAGGGAACATAATAGTATACCTATTATGTAATGGGAGCTTGCTCATCTGTCGGGACCAATTAAAAAAAGTCTTCATTGAATAATTGATTGAATTTATTTAACCACGGTAAAAAACTTAAACATAAATCATACAGAAATTACATTGAATAGAACTACACAGAGAAACAACCTAGTAATAATAAGCATAATTAATTAAGCATGATAATGAAATGAATACGATAACAATGAGAGAAACATAATAAAAACAAGAAAACCTAACAATACATGTAAGATGTCTGTGTCATTTGTATAGTAACTGAAGGGAAAAGGAGAACAAAGATGAGGGAAGAAGAGGACGCGAGAGCATATAGGGAAGTCTGAGGAGAAAGAGGAAGAGAAGGGGAGAACATAAGACAGAGAGAGAGAGGAAGAGAAAGAGGGAGGTGGAGGTTGGGGGGAGACTGACACTTTAATGGTACAATGCATCTACCTCTGCTTCAAAGAGCTTACGATTTGAGAAAAGATACTCTTTCAGGCAACACGTTGTATAATTGGACACCCGTATAGATACTATGTCGTTTTAACGAGATACTATCTCATTAAAACGAGATACTATCTCATTAAAACGAGATACTATCTCATTAAAACGAGATACTATCTCATTAAAACGAGATAACTATCTCATTAAAACGAGATACTATGTCGTTTTAACGAGATACTATCTCATTAAAACGAGATAACTATCTCGTTTTAACGAGATACTATGTCGTTTTAACGAGATACTATCTCATTAAAACGAGATACTATCTCATTAAAACGAGATAACTATCTCATTAAAACGAGATACTATGTCGTTTTAACGAGATACTATCTCATTAAAACGAGATAACTATCTCGTTTTAACGAGATACTATGTCGTTTTAACGAGATACTATCTCATTAAAACGAGATACTATGTCGTTTTAACGAGATACTATCTCATTAAAACGAGATAACTATCTCGTTTTAACGAGATAAAAATATTTTTACCATGTCCCTTCCCGGGCTCCGTAATCACTCCATATGAGATCCTTAAAAAAAAACTTCCAGACCAGCTCATTCGTCTTCAGTGACGAATTCATATCTCGTTCTTGTTCTTCTTGTTCTTGATCTTCGTTTTCTTCAAGTTGTTCTTGTTCTTCGTTTCCTCCTTCTTCGCTTACTACTTCTTCTTTTTTCTTTTCCTTCTTTCTTCTTCTTTGTCTTCTTCTTTTTCTTCTTGTATTTCTTTTTCTTCTTTTTCTTCTTCTTCTTTTTCTTTTTTTCCTTCTTCTTCTCATTTTTACTTCTCCTTCTTTTTCTTCCCTTTCTCCTTATTATTGTTATTATTATTATCAATATTAGTAGTAGTAGTAGTGATAGTATTTTATTACAATAATTATAATTTTAAAAAATTTTCATATATAAAACACGAGTATTTGTTGAGCACACTGAATGATCAAACTTGTCGATCTGTTTAACTCTACCCCGTAACTATCGACCGCAACTGCATTTTGAGGGTATCCTCGATTTGGATGTCTAACACACGCATACACACACACACACACACACGAGCAGCGCATAAACACACACACACACACGCGCGCGCACGCGCACGCCTACGCCTGCACAACCTCCAAATTTAGAATGCACAATATTAGATCATAATCAATATAAAATTGATTACATCAAAATAATCACATGCACTCGCGCGCGCACCCCACACACGCACACGCCCTGTATTCTAATCTCCGATCCGTATTGCATTAACATTGATAGAAGTCACATACATTTAAAATAAAATGAATGTCTCCCCTAATAAGCGTATAGCCTCCGAGAAGAGACCCATCATTCTATTTGCACACAGGGCCTTTTTTCTTAAATATTGTTATTTTAAGATACAACACTCATCATAAGCTACTGAAATACTTGCATTGGTTTATATAATAGAGATATTTTATAGATCAGTGGCAGTTGTTATTGGTACTTCAATTTACGAAAAAGGGTCAGGTCTTACATTATTTTATATTGATCATACCATTCCCAAGCAAGCCTGAGTGATATATCAATAAATTATCATCATAACAATTAATGGTAAAGCCTAACTACGAAGATTGTTTAACCTGCTGATAAAATGTTCATAGTGTCACATGATATTGAAGATATCGTTATCAGTGTGTATATTATGCGTCAGTCAGCCTGTAATCAGGGTAATTGACAAAAGTTCAATGAGCACATTGCAAATATGCGTTCAGATACGACACAAATCTCAACGTATGCAGTAGCGGTTTAGGGGAGGGGGTAGGCTCAAGTGCCCCAATGTCTTAAAGCCCCTTAAAAGTTTCGAGGGCGTATGAATGCAGGAACTACCAAATCCCCCGAAAACCAAGCAAAGCCCTCCAACCGCCCCTGGCTACATATGATTTCTGTGCGTTATCTTTTCACTCTTAAACAATGCGGGTGACAAGCTCAGTATAAACACTAATTGATTATGCCTTTTTATTTCATTATACGGAAGAAATTAAAGATTAATCTACTGTGTTGCATTCATTTGAATCCTGATAGGGACCTGTTTCAGTTGTGGGTTCGAAAACGAAGAAAATGTTTTGACAGAAAAGTAATATTTTTAGGGATTGGGAGTAAAGATAAGCATTCATAAATTATTAAATTACTTTCAAAGTAGAGCTTGAAAAGGGCACTTTAAATTTACCAAAATATATCCATTTCTTCTAGAGTTGTAAACATACTGTGTGAATATACTAGGCCAGTAAGGGGACAGGAGTCATCTTTCATATGAGGAATTATAGGCCTAAAGAAACATATTTTATAGTATGTTGGGACTGTGTGAGAAGTCTTATAAAGGGACCTTATTGAACCACGAAAAGTTGCCAAGTCGGTATGAATACATTTGATTTTTTAGAACACAACTCAGTTTCAATTTTATTTGCTGCTGAGAGAATTTACCATGTCAGTGTTTACTTTAATTCACTATACCACTTACCTGCTTAAACTGAATGTGAAAGTTATGTAACTGTACAGAAATAGTGAATAAACAACAAAACAATAACAAAAATGCATTATCTAATTAGGCCTAAAGCGATAAGTGAGATATGAAACAAAATTAATTTTATACTGCACGTATCAAACGTATGTTCCCGGGTTTAAACAAAAAAATGCTTGTAAGTAGTGCATGCCTTGGTTAATATTGATATTTGCAAAGAGTTACCAATCTAAAGTTCAATTCTGTTATCACTTCTATGCGAATTTGTCACTCATAATAAGTATCTTTATCACCAGGTTTTACGATTAACTTTTTATTTGTTTAGTCGTGTGCAGTTTTGATCTGCATATATTCCGCTTTTCTGTGCATAGTTCGAACAGACCGAGCTTCGATGACAAACGAAAATAATGTTACTCTGGGCATTCTCTCGATACACAGTGATGTCAAGTAATGACAGTTTAACATACGATCGCAAAGAAGGAATATCGGACATAATTCTCTGCGACCAGAGAACTTACTGATCCAGTATGCCACAAGACATTAACAAATATGGATGATGTGAATCAAGAGATCCACGATGCAGTGTTGCGGGGTAATCTTGAAGCCGTAGAAAGTTTGTTAAAACTTGGTTCAAACATAAATCAAACAAACCAAAATGGAAACACACCGTTACACATAGCGCTCCAGAATGGCCGGGAGAATGTCATCGAGTATCTCATATATCATGGAGCTGATGTGGAGAAGGCGACTCCAGATGGACAAACACCCTTACATCTTGCTGCATCACTCGGACGTCTTAAAGCAACAAAATGTGTACTCAGTCATGGAGCTAATATGGACAAAGAAGACAAGGACGGCTTCTCTGCATTATACAGCGCTGTAAGGAATGGTCATCTTGATATAGTACGATACTTTATCAGTCAGGGGGCAAAAGTGAATCAGGGCAATACTAAAGGCTGGACTCCTTTATACATTGCAGGTAGGTTCGGTAAACTTGATGTAGTGAAAATTAATGTCTCATCGGTCAAGGAGCTGAGGTGAATAAGGGAGATAATGACGGTAGGACTGCATTAAACCTTGCTGCTCAGGTGGGTCATCTTGATGTCACCAAATATCTCATCAGCCATGGAGCTGAGGTGAATAAGAGAAATAATGAGGGTGGGACTGCATTGCACAGTGCTGCCAAGAATGGTCATCTTGATGTCACGAAATATCTCATCAGCCAAGAAGCTGAGGTTAATAAGGGAGATAATGACGGCAGAACTGCATTACGCGATGCTGCTTTCAATAGTCATCTTGATGTCACCAAATATCTTATCAGCCAAGGAGCTGAGGTGAATAAGGGAGATAATGACGGAAGGACTGCATTATGCGATGCTGCTTTCAATGGTCATTTTGATGTCACCAAACATCTCATCACCCAAGGAGCTGAGGTCAATAGGGGAGATAATGACGGTTGGACTGCATTAAACCTTGCTGCTCAGGTGGGTCATCTTAATGTCATCAAATATCTCATCAGCCAAGGAGCTGAGATGAATAAGGGAAATAACGTGGGTAGAACTGCATTGCACAGTTCTGCCCAAAATGGTCATCTTGATGTCACGAAATATCTGATCACCCAAGGAGCTGAGGTGAATAAGGGAGATAATGACGGTATCACTGCATTACGCGATGCTGCTCTCAATGGTCATCTTGATGTCACCATATATCTGATAAGTCAAGGAGCTGAGGTCAATAGGGGAGATAATGACTGTTGGACTGCATTAAACCTTGCTGCTCTAGAGGGTCATCTTAATGTCATCGAATATCTCATCAGCCAAGGAGCTGAGATGAATAAGGGAAATAACGTGGGTAGAACTGCATTGCACAGTTCTGCCCAAAATGGTCATCTTGATGTCACGAAATATCTGATCACCCAAGGAGCTGAGGTGAATAAGGGAGATAATGACGGTATGACTGCATTACGCGATGCTGCTTTTAATGGTCATCTTGATGTCACCAAATATCTCATCAGCCAAGGAGCTGAGGTAAATAGGGGAGATACTGACGGTTGGACTGCATTAAACCTTGCTGCTCTAGAGGGTCATCTTAATGTCATCAAATATCTCATCAGCCAAGGAGCTGAGATGAATAAGGGAAATAACGTGGGTAGAACTGCATTGCACAGTTCTGCCAAAAATGGTCATCTTGATGTCACCAAATATCTGATCACCCAAGGAGCTGAGGTGAATAAGGGAGATAATGACGGTATGACTGCATTACGCGATGCTGCCTTTAATGGTCATCTTGATGTCACCAAATATCTCATTAGCCAAGGAGCTGAGGTGAATAGGGGAGATAATGAGGGTTGGACTGCATTAATCCTAGCTGCTCAGAGGGGTCATCTTGATGTCAACAAATATCTCATCAGCCAAGGAGCTGAGGTGAATAAGGGAAATAACGTGGGTAGGACTGCATTTCACTGTGCTGCCAACAATGGTCATCTTGATGTCACGAAATATCTCATCAGTCAAGGAGCTGATGTGAATAAGGGAGATAAAGACGGAAGGACTGCATTACGCGTTGCTGCTTTCAATGGTCGTCTCGATGTCACAAAATATCTCATCAGCCAAGGAGCTGAGGTCAACAGGGGAGATAATGACGGTTGGACTGCATTACGCGTTGCTGCTTTCAATGGTCATCTTGATGTCACCAAGTATCTCTCCACCCAAGGAGCTGAGGTCAAGAACCTCGCGAGTGATACGGGTTTGCTTTTAAGAATGAAATTTATTTCATATGCGAATGCGAAGCAGCAAAACATGAATGAATCTAAAGTATTTTGTTTTTGCTTTCCAACAGCCTATTTTTAACATCGGACAAAGGATTTATAAATATTATTAGCGGAAAATAACGTAAGAGGGACTTTAAAAGAAGCTATGATTGTAAACACCTAAAACTTAAAGAAGTAGTGTGAAGTATCAAGCTTGCAACGTTCACTTAAAATTGTGTTGCTAGCTGTGTTATTTATGGGTGTTTCCATTTACTGTACCACTTCTTTCTGACCTACATGACACACTTTATTCTGACCCACTGTTTTCCCATTCATTTTCTACACAGAGGCATTTTCATGAGACAGGTTCTGTGATTGGCTTTTTGCTAAGTGAATATTCATGACATGAGCGTGGCCATCTTCAACTTTTCTCGAAAGCAGAAGTGTTTTAGGGGCTAAATTTTCTAGTGCTTATAATACATCCTCAGGGGCATCCAAATATATCAAAATTTAAAAGAATCGCTTACCGGCCATTTTCAAAATTTCCCAAAACTTTGTATTACCTTTAATATTATCTTTCTCCATTTCCAAAAAGCAGGTGGATTGACAGGACTAGATTTCCCTCGGAAAATAGAAGCAGCGCAAGGACCCTCAGGAGGACAGACACAGGAGCCTTCATCAACCATTGACCAACCTCTTATAGGTGACAAGTCCTCCAAGAACCAAGGTAATAGGGACTTTTAGATTTGCACGACGAGAACGTGGACTGCTACGTGGACATCCTGTTAAGGCAATGTGACGTCCTTTTAAGGCACTGGCAGTGCCCGGCCAAAAGGACGTCACATTGCCACACGTCGCAGTCCACGTTATCGTCGTGCAAATCTAAAAGTCCCTAATGTGGCAAGTGGAGGTAAAACAATTGTCGGCTTATTCAAATATGATATACGTTGCCATTCAATAAAACAGCTTTCGATAGAGAACTCCAAAACAAGTACGTACATATGGCACTGTATCGTCAAAACGCGTTGTTATGTTTAAAGTATGATCGTTTTTTAAAATTTGGTCGAAGATAAATATGAAAACAGGACAAATAGACACAGTGCTGTTGGCCTAAACTGAGACATCAGCAGATAATGTTCTGCTCCTTTACCTAATTAAGGTTAGACACGATTTCGCCGTCAAAAATTACCCATTATTTAATTGAGCCGTAGACACGAAGGAATGAGGACGAGAGCTAAGCGGAAGAATAACGGAGGACCACAATGGGCCCATTACCCTAGGTACAGATTGACGACGAAAGTATCAGAAGTACATTGTATGGAGAAGGAATTAACAACTTTTGTTAGATACTAAGTGGCTTTAGAAAAAGAAATTACGCATTCTACCTCAAACATTAGGTGTTTTTGTAAGTAGTTAGGTGTATTATTATTATTCCTTTATTGCAACCAAACGTTGTATTTCAGATACAAATACAACTACGAACAGATACATAACAATGGTAACAACTATGTACACAATGAAACAGTACAGTATGATACATGAATTATATGAATCATTATGTAAACTCATGATACAATATTGCCTCATGACTGTGGCACACTTACGCACTCACCGCACCTTCATTTGTTTAGGTGTGCGCATATGGGTGTGTTTGGTCTGAGGATGAAGATTGTAGGTTATTATGATGACAGTGATGCTGATACCTCAGTCAAACCGACGAGACCGACACCAGACCGATGACAAACCGAACAAAAGATGACATTACACCCAATGGCTAAATAGGTCGGTTCGGAGTCGGTCTTTAGAAAGGTCTGCCGGTGTGACTGAGGTATGATGGTGGTAGTGGGGATGATGTTGACTGTGTTGGTGATGATGGTGTTGGTGGTGAAGATAATGATAATGATGTTTGTGGCAATGATTGATGATGGTGATGATTTGGTGATGATGGTGATGGTGATAATGATGATGATGGTGATCATCGTACAACTCTTGAAGACATGCTGGTCAAGTAGATTATACGATCTTTTACAGATGAGAAAATTAACAAACTTTTTACATCCTACCAACCTTTATTTTTCAGTTGGCAAGAAAGTCCACTGGGATTTTTTGACGGAAAGTCCTCAAGAACTTACCCTTCAAGATAATGAAGTAGTAATATCATGCGGCATCAGATTCTCGCCTTCTGGAGCCAAGCTCAGCGAAACTATCAAGGTCACATTGGACCATAATGCACATTTCACCAATCCAAGACGTGCAGAGATCGTCTTCTACACCCGCAACAAAGGTCTGGGGCAATTACCACGGGGACCTGACAAAAGCTCCTGCGACAATAATTGTTCAGGGCTTTATTTGTTCAAAGTTATAGGCATATGGTTAGGGTAGCAATTGAGTTCCAGGTTAGGTCTAGGATTGGAGATATGGTTAGGTTTGGTGTTGTGTTAATTCCATGGTTAAAGTTAAGGATTCATGTAATGAAGGAAATTGAAGCGGAGCAATTGTCGCAGGAGCAAGTATCATATGACATTCACCGCAGCTCAAATGCCCTTTTTAATCTAACAAACGAAAAAAATTGACATGGAAATATAACACTAAATATGATTAAAATTATCATTAAAATTCAAAATAGGAAAAAATACATGTCACCTTCAGTTTCCTTTCTTATTTGATTTTTGTTTAAGCAAGCAAGCTTAATGATAACTGATTTATGGACCAGAAGATGATCCTTTGGGAACGTGGGGCACAAGTTTTTTGTAGACCGAATATTTATGTTATTAATTTCGTTGTTATAGACTCAACAAAGTTTTTGAGAATTCCCGCATCCACCGACGATTGTCCACGTTGTGACGTCAGATCAAAGGACTTGGATCTCTACGTAGATCATTTCAGTGATTGGTGGATTGTGGCCTTAATCAAACGGTACTTCGTCGGAAAGAGGGTCGAGTGCACGCCATATGTACGACCACCTGTCACGAAAGGGATTGCGCACTTAGTGCTACTCTGCATATATGACGATCTCTTGGATGTCATTAAGGTGAGACAGACATATTAAGGGCGTCGGGCCGTTGTATATCATTTTAGGTGGGGTGTTGGGTTGTGTGTCGGAGCAAATATTCCAGAAAGTGAGTCGAAAATTTACCAACATGCAATAAAAGAGGGTCCTCGGATTTTCGCAATCGCCGCCAGATATTTTACAAGATTGTGTAAACAGGCAAAAAGAAAAATAAAGTTAGAGAACGAGAAAAAAAGCAAGTTATCATCTCCCCCCTAAAGTTCACTGAAAAGAAGGAAAAGAAAGTTAACACATTTTTTGCTATTTTATGATTTTATGACGTCTGATTTAGTTGCTGTTGGGGGGGGGGTAGGGACACGTTAACCTTTTTTGTTACTTAATATGTAATCTATATCCTAGAATTGTTAAAAGAAAAAAAATGTTTATAGCTATATATAGCTTTCTCTCTTTCTTTATATACATATATATATGTACAAAGAAAGAGAAAGAGAGAGAGAGAGAGATTGAAAGGGGGGTTCTTCTTTACCATAGATTATGTTTTGCTCCAACAGAAAACAAACGAAAAAATGAAGAAGTACAGAAAGCTCTATCCGCCCCAGCAAATGTTCGTAGAATGGAGGTGTGGCGATATCAATATCAAGTTATTCGATGGCTCAAAGGAAAATGAAGAGAAAATTGGCGAAATGGTATGTTCTGTATTTCAAAGCTAGGGGTATATGGATAATTACAGAAAATAGGCCATTTTTGTAATGTAATGACGCTTAATTCAAAGCCTAATGTTTGTCCTACATAGCAACAATTGAACTTTGCAATTCCGCATTCTGACTAATGAAATATAATTATTTGTAACAGGTGGATGAAATAGTTTACAACGAGGTACTTAACAAAGATTCGTGCATCGAATTTAATAGGTTCTAGGACACCTACCCCTGGACATCCACCCCCGGATAACCATCCCCAGTCAACTACCCCCTAGGACAACTACCCTCCAGGACAACTACCCTCCAGGACAACTACCCCCTAGGGTATCCACCCTCTAGGACGACTACCCCCGGGACGACTACCCCCCGGGACATCTACCCCCGGACCACTACCCCCGAACAACTACCCCCTAGGACAACTACCCCCGGACACCTATCCCCCAGACAACTAGCCCGTACGACAAACCATCATCTAGGACCACTACCCCCTGACGACTATCCTAAGGGGTAGTTGTCCGGGGGGGGGGTAGTTGTCCTATGTCAGACCCTTCTATCCCATTTTGATGGCAAATGAGAAAGGGTGTACATATGTGCGTGTGTTGTTGGCTGCTGTGCATGTGCATGTATTAACGTGTGTATGTAACACAACTCTTTCTCGCCTTCTCATTTTCAATTCTTATATACCTAGGTATGATTATGCGATTTATATACAATTTACAAATATTCTTGTTTCATTTGAAGTGTGTGGTGATGTTTTAACTTCAGGTTATGCTTTTCAAGTTGTTTTTCAATGAGAAAATAAACTTAAATTTTTTTTGAATTCATTCTTCTTTTATTATAGACACTAGGAAAAAGGGGTATGAACCTCGTTGAAAGTAAACATTTCTCCTTTAAAGTGAAGCCACTCGAGTCGGGGGCAAGCCAAAGGTTTCTCAAATTTACCTTGGATCAAACAAAGTCTCCCTCTTACCCTACCGTGATTCATTTCGACTTGTCATATGATGGTACGTATGATGGCAGGACCACAAGCTACACACTTTGATCTGAAAGGCTAAAAGTCCTCTAATTCCGTAGTTTTAAGACAATAGGGACTTTTAGATTTGCACGACGAGAACGTAGACTGCTACGTGGACATCCTTTTAAGGCAATGTGACGTCCGGCCAAAAGGACGTCACATTGCCACACGTCGCAGTCCACGTTATCGTCGTGCAAATCTAAAAGTCCCTAATGTGGCAAGTGGAGGTAAAACAATTGTCGGCTTATTCAAATATGATATGCGTTGCCATTCAAAAAAACAGTTTTCGATAGAGAACTCCAAAACAAGTACGTACATATGGCACTGTATCGTCAAAACGCGTTGTTATGTTTAAAGTATGATCGTTTTTTAAATTTGGTCGAAGATAGATATGAAAACAGGACAAATAGACACAGTGCTGTTGGCCTAAACTGAGACATCAGCAGATAATGTTCTGCACCTTTACCTAATTAAGGTTATACACGATTTCGCCGTCAAAAAAATTACCCATTATTTAATTGAGCCGTAGACACGAAGGAATGAGGACGAGAGCTAAGCGGAAGAATAACGGAGGACCACAATGGGCCCATTACCCTAGGTACAGACTGACGACGAAAGTAACAGAAGTACATTGTATAGAGAAGGAATTAACAACTTTTGTTAGATACTAAGTGGCTTTAGAAAAAGAAATTACGCATTTTACCTCAAACATTAGGTGTTTTTGTAAGTAGTTAGGTGTATTATTATTATTCCTTTATTGCAACCAAACGTTGTATTTCAGATACAAATACAACTACGAACAGATACATAACAATGGTATGATGCATGATTTATATGAATCATAATGTAAACTCATGATACAATATTGCCTCATGATTGTGGCACACTTACGCACTCACCGCACCTTCATTTGTTTTGGGTGGGCGCTTATGGGTGTGGTTAGTCTGAGGATGAAGATATTGTGGTAATGAGTAGGATTAAGGTGACGATGGTTATTATGATGACAGTGATGCTGATACCTCAGTCACACCGACGAGACCGACACCAGATTGATGACAAGCCGAACAAACGATGACATTACACCCAATGGCTAAAATAGGTCGGTTTGGAGTCGGTCTTTAGAAAGGTCTGCCGGTGTGACTGAGGTATGATGGTGGTAGTGGTGATGATGTTGACTGTGTTGGTGATAATGGTGTTGGTGGTGGTGAAGATGATGATAATGATGATTGTGGCAATGATTGATGATGGTGATGATTTTGGTGATGATGGTGATGGTAATGATGATGATGATGGTGATCATCGTACAACTCTTGAAAACATGCTGGTCAAGTAGATTATACAATCTTTAACAGATGAGAAAATTAACAAACTTTGTACATCCTACCAACCTTTATTTTTCAGTTGGCAAGAAAGTCCACTGGGATTTTTTGACAGACAGTCCTCAAGAACTTACCCTTCAAAATAATGAAGTAGTAATATCATGCGGCATCAGATTCTCGCCTTCTGGAGCCAAGCTCAGCAAAACTATCAAGGTCACATTGGACCATAATGCACATTTTACCAATCCAAAACGTGCAGAGATCGTCTTCTACACCCGCAACAAAGGTCTGGGGCAATTACCACAGGGACCTGACAAAAGCTCATGCCACAACAATTGTTCAGGGCTTTATTTGTTCAAAGTTATAGGCATATGGTTAGGGTAGCAATTGAGTTCCAGGTTAGGTCTAGGATTGGGGATATGGTTAGGGCTAGGTGCTGTGTTAATTCTATGGTTAAAGTTAAGGATTCTTGTATTGTAGGAAATTGAAGCGGAGCAATTGTCGCAGGGGCAAGTATCAAATAACATTCACCGCAGCTCAAATGCCTTTTTCATCTAACAAACAAACAATTTTGACATAGAAATATAACAATTGATATAATTAGAATTATCATTAAAATTCAAAATAGAAAAAAAATACATGTCACCTTCAGTTTCCTTTATTTGATTTTTGTTTAATTCAGTAAGCTTAGTGATAACTTATTTATGGATCAGAAGATGATCCTATGGGAATATGGGGCACATGCCCCCATCCCGCCCCTCTCCTCGCCCAAACAAAATAATAGTGGGAATAGGAAGAAGAAAAGTAATTGGCCGATGACCCTTGTTCTACTCCATAGTGAAAGTTGATGCATACATGTACATATCTATATGCGGACTCTAAATGATTTGATGGATTATATATACATATATGATGTATAAAGATTCACCAATACTATAGCATTTGTCAACAAAAAAAATCAAATGACTTACAAGTTTCTTGTAGACCGAATATTTATGTTATTAATTTCGCTGTTATAGACTCAACAACTTTTATGAGAATTCCCGCATCCACCGACGGTTGTCGCTGTGACGTCAGATCAAAGGACTTGGATCTCTACGTAGATCATTTCAGTGATTGGTGGATTGTGGCTTTAATCACTGGGTACTTCGTCGGAAAGAGGGTCGAGTGCACGCCATATGTACGACCACCTGTCACGAAAGGGATTGCGCACTTAGTGCTACTCTGCATATATGACGATCTCTTGGATGTCATCAAGGTGAGACAGACATAAGGGCGTTGGCCGTTGTATATCATTTTAGGTGGGGTGTTGGGTGGTGTGTCGGAGCAAATATTCCAGCAAGTGAGTCTAAAAATTACCAACATGCAATAAAAGAGGGTCCTCAGATTTTTGCATTTGCCGCCATACATTCTACAAGATTGTGTAAACAGGCAAAAAGATAAATAAAGTTAAAGAACGAGAAAAAAGTAAGTTATCATCTCCCCCCTAAAGTTGACTGAAAAGAAGGAAAAGAAAGTTACCACTTTTTTGGCTATTTTATGATTTTATGACGTCTGATTTAGTTGATGTTGGGGGTGGGGGATAGGGACACGTTTGCCTTTTCTGTTACCTAATATGTAATCTATATCCTATATAGAATTGTTAAAAGAAAACAATATATTTGTTTATAGCTATATATAGCTTTCTCTCGTTCGTTATATATATATATATATAATATATATATATATATATAATATATATATATATATATACAAAGAAAGAGAGAGAGAGAGAGAGAAGGGGGGAGTCTTCTTTACCATAGATTATGTTTTGCTCCAACAGAAAACAAACGAAAAAATGAAGAAGTACAGAATGCTCTATCCGCCCCAGCAAATGTTCGTAGACTGGAGGTGTGGCTATATCAATATCAAGTTATTCGATGGCTCAAACGAAAATGAAGAGAAAATTGGCGAAATGGTACGTTCTGTATTTCAAAGCTAGGGGTACATGGATAATTACAGAAAATAGCCCATTTTTGTAATGTAATGACATTTAATTCAAAGCCTAATGTTTGTCCTAACTAGCAACAATTGAAGTATGCAATTCGCATTCTGACTAATGAAATATAATTATTTGTAACAGGTGGATGCAATAATTTATAACGAGGCACTTAACAAACATTCGTGCATCGAATTTAATATATTACGAAAATGGTCGATTGTAAGGATTTTATTGTATTCACAACTTTCGTCAATGCCTTGTCTTCGTTCGCGTTCTGAATTCTTATTGCATTAACTACTTTCATCAACGTCTTGTTTCTGTTCTGCATTCTTCTTCTTTTTCTTTGTCTTCTTTGTGTGCTTCTTCTTCTTGGTCTTATGCCAAAAGTCCCATTCGTTTTACACACAGTGCTTGTTATTCCAATCTAGGTCTCTTCCTCTTGCCTGAATTCTTTAAAAAAAATAAACCGTAAATTGCCATTCCAATTCCGTTTTGTCTTAAATTTATACTGTATGGTTACGCATGATATAATAGCACTCTCTAAAGTACTGAAAATGTTTTTCTTTAAGTGGCCGTAACTCCATCGTGTCTCGACAAACCCGTACCCTTTTATGGATTTAGATACTTCAACCAATTCAAAAAAATATATACCCTATCCCTGACCGACTTTGCAAAAATTGACCTCCAAATTTGCAGTTTTCAAAAAAATTGCCAACTTGTTCAAAAATTGCGATCTTTATACCGACGTCAATGAAACTTGGCAGACGTATGTATTTATACACTTGACAGCTGACTTGACGTCGTCACAAAGTTATGACGCCATCGCGAAGTCATCGCCAAAAATGATGAATTTACTATGCATTATATAACAACCGGTTTTGAACGCACATAAAAATGGTATCTAAATGACCGCAATGAAATGCCTTTTAAAGTGATACCAAATACGGTATATGTTCACACAGAAAACTTTAAGTAAATCGAATTTGAACAAGGGTCACAATACGAATTCCGCTGGGTTTCCATCCAATCATAACACGAATCGGCTTTGACGTCAATTTACAGAACTCTTTTGTTTCCTTTCCAATCTTGTTTTTCCTAATGCGAACATATTCTGAGTGGCCAACGCAGGGCATTTTGAAACCGGATTTTTTAAATATGTCAAGAGGGCCACTCTCCTTGTGTTACATACACACGTTAATACATACACACGCAAATCAGCCAACCACACAAGCACCCTTAAAACACATGCACATATGCACACCCTTTCTCATTTGCCATCAAAATGGGGATGGGTCTGACTTTTCAGTGAATATAAATGGTTCAGAAAAAGAAAATTTTGATAGCATTATTAAGTTAGTACATTTCAATCACAGTTGTGCTACGTCAAAACTCAATTCTAATATTTTTTTAAAAATGTTATTGTCAAATTTATCTAAAATATTTACTAACCCTTTAGCCTTTTTTTATTCAGTTGAAACGAAAAATGATTGAGTGAAACCTTATAATATATGATTTCATTTTTTGAATAAAAAGTGAATGTTACCTATTACCTTCACCTACTTTAATTCACAAAACTAAGAAAATGCATTGCAACGCAATTACTCACATTTCCCCTCTCTATTTCTTTCTCGCGTTCTCATTTTCAATTCTTATATACCTAGGTATGATTATGCAATTTATATACCATTTAAAAATATTCTTGTTTCATTTAAAGTGTGTGGTGATGTTTTAACTTCAGGTTATGCTTTTCAAGTTGTGTTTTAATGAGAAAATGAACTTGAATGTCCTTGAATTCATTCTTCTTTTATTATAGATACTAGGTAAAAGGGAGATGAACCTCGTTGAAAGTAAACAATTCTCCTTCAAAGTGAAGCCAGACGAGTCGGGGGCAAGCCAAAGGTTTCTCAAATTTACCTTGGATCAAACAGAGTCTCCCTCTTACCCTACCGTGATTCATTTCGACTTGTCATATGATGGTACGTATGATGGCGGGACCACAAGCTACACACGTTGATCTGAAAGTCTAAAAGTCCTCTAATTCCGTAGTTTTAAGACAATGTCTTGCGGAACTTGGTTGACTTCTGAGAAAAATTACGAGTGACAAATGTCAATAAAGTACGTGTTCCACTTGAAATAACTTTCGATCCCCGTTAAAATATGGTAAACAAAATTAAAGGGTTTCATATTAAAGCTACCCACATGTTTCAACATAAATGCAATTCTTAACTTTGCGAATACTATTATATGTGAATTCAACCTCAATTTGAAACTATTGACGATCAAAACGTTTATCAAGGGAAATATATATTTTGACAGGGTTACCTTTTAAATGCTGATAATTGGCTTATTTTAATGGGGTCCTAGGAATAATCGATATGTATATATAAATCATACTTTATTTTGGTCATATAATGTAGAAAAAAGGAAGAACAATTAAAAAAAAAATGTTCAAAATTATGACAACCAAAACATAATATTTACATACATTTTTCTTTAGCATAAATAATCTTAATGGGCATATAACGAGAAAAATTCTCCATTAGCCTTCGCAAAAAGCCCGTCGTGAATGACTGATTACTGACTATGATGAATAAGCCATATACAGTATACAAAAGTAAATTTCATTGAGGTACAGTGCATTTCAAACATAATCATAAAATGATCCATTCATTTAAAGCTCAAGATGTATGTGTCATGTGACATATTTCTTCTTCTTCTACAGTTAATACCTTCATATTTGATATCACTACACAAGTATACAAGTAATCTTAACATGAGTGTTTCTTTAAAGGAGTAGTGCCAGTTTAAACGGGATTTAGTTATTCACATTCGTCTACAGTAGATCAGGCATTTGGAAGAGTGCAGTACCTCAGATAATAGAAGCGAACCCCCAAGGCATCTCTGTAAGGGCAAGTCCACTCCAAAAATAACTTACTTAAAATAGAAGCAGAAAAATCAGACAAACCAATCAAAAAAGGTTTGAGAAAAATCGGATAACTAATAAGAAAGTTATGAATTTGTTATGACGTGAAAAACTTTGAAAATCACAAGACAAATTGGCAACTCACTCATGATGTCATTGCCTCACTATCCACCAATTGTTTTCTTTATATTGATAATATAAATTTCCCATTTTCCCCCTAAGAATCTTCTTTCCTCACACCAGCATCCAAGTTATATTGATAGTAATATGTTTTTTTTAATTAAAAAAAAAAATGTTTTTATTGTTATTTCTGAAAAATTAACAGAGTAAAAGCAACAATATAATATATAATATCATCTTAAAACTACATAACAGGCACCCGCTCATGCACCCATATAGTAATATATTTTTGTGTGGATGCACTAATATAGAGTTATTTTTTCAGCTAAATCATGACAAATGTGAATTTGTATAAACTATTTATATAAGAATCAATAATTATGAATATACAATATTCAGAAAATAGTATCATTTCTTCAAAGTTCATAAAAGATTTTGTAAAATGTCATACACGCAATATGGTACAAATCATATAACCTGGCCAAAGGCATGGGGAAATCAAGTTTGGGGAGATAAAAAGGGAAATTAATGAATAAAAATATATAAAGCAATTGATGAATAGTGAGGCAATGACGTCACAAACTGATAACCAAATTGGCAATTTGTGTAGTGATTTCCATTGTTCCATAGTTTTTTAAAGACTTTTTCAGAAATTCATAACTTCCTTATTAGTTATCTGAGTTTACTCAAACTTTTTTGATTGGTTTGTCTGATTTTTCTGCTTCTATTATAAGTAAGTTATTTTTGGAGTGGACTTGGCCTTTAAAGAGTATCAATTATACATACTAGTCTTTTAAGTTCTATGATAAAATTGCTTTACGACCAGCCTTAAACTGGTTACACTCTGTTTTCATGACATTGACCGGAATGGCCCTGGCTTTTCAATAATTTACAAACTCACATCTCGTTATTTTTTGTTTAAATAATGGTATAAAAATAACAGCAACAACAAACGTGGCAACGAAAACAGCAGAAGGAGCAGCATTCTGTACCATGGATGCCATAACTCAATCAGCAGGGGTGTCAACGCTATCAGGGTATGTAGCCAATCTATAATATATTATTTCAAAGAGCAGGCTGAGTTCTGGGCCCTGTCTTACAAAGAGTTGATGTTAATCGCAACTTATTTGCGATTGATATCAATTTTCATGGAATTTCACGAAATAAATGGGTATAGCAAAAAGTAAGAAAGTTCTTTTAAAAAATATTCCCATTTTCATGATGATAGCCAACGTGTGAATTTATATGTGCCGTTGTTTTGTGAAATCAAGATACTCATTGAAGATGCGTATTCGATAAACCAAAAAAAATAAAATAAAAAACGCGTTACATTTAGAGGCATTTTAGTAGGGGCCTACACGTGTTTAATCATTACAAGAAAAGGCATATGTTGTGGATAATATTCTTGAATATATGCAAATTAGGGTGTCAATTTTTACTCCGGTACTAACTAATCATAATAGTTTAAAAGAACATACATCAATGAACGTATTTTCATTAGTGAATATAATATTTCATCATGAAATGCATGTCTATTTGACCTTGAAAAAAGAACAAAAAGCACGAAAAGACCATCTCGCTGCCTAAAAATGAGTTGACAGGTGCATGAATAATTACTTTTAAATACATTACCTGTGGGGGGTTCGGTGAAGAACTGTAAGAGCTAAAATATCAGAGCTAAACATGCTAGATGTAAAAATGCCGAGGTATTACAGTATTAGTATTTTCATACACTGCTCCTGTAGTTCCGGGGTAATTGTCCAGGAAGAATATCCCCGGGGGTAGCTGTCCAAGGGGCAACCGTGCGGATACGACTGCAATCTTATATTTGAATCAATAACAGGCCTACATGAATTTATTTTATGGAGTCCAGGGCCCCGTCTTACAAAGAGTTACGATTGATCCAAATCAATCGTAAGTCCTCCAATCAATCGTAAGTTTGCAGTCTCCTATCTCTTATGTACATAGTTGCGATTGATATCAATCGCAAATAAGTTGCGATTGATATCAACTCTTTGTTATACGGGGCCCAGGAGAACAATAACTCAGTTTCTAAATTGTGAGGGAGATGTTTAAATGAACGCATTCTCCATTTTCCGTAACTTTTAAACTTCATTATTTCATTGTTCGGCCTGTGCTATAAAGATCTTCTTAAGTTTCTGAAAGCCTGAAATCTCGAAAATCGTTCCGATAGGGACACTTGAAGACACCATACCCAAAATTATGGCTAATTTCGGCCCGCGCCGCGACTTGACTGTTTATTAAAAGCACGTTTATCTAAGTCAACTTCATTTCTCATTTTACTGCAAGTTCACTTCCTAATGTACTTATGAAATTAGTTTAATAATACAGTTTCGAATAGTTCAGATTTATTTCTTCTCTGGTGAATACAAAAAAAATCAGTGACTGTTTGCCTCAGCATAATACAATTATAATTCTTAAATTTCAGTCCATCAGATGTACAGAGTGTGACAGATGCGAATATTCTGAAACTAGCAAAGCTTCTACCACCTGATCGGTGGAGCCATCTTTACGTTGCTCTTCGCATCGATTACAGCACCGCTGAAGGTATCAGAAAGGAGTTTACAGAGAAAACTGAGCAGTACATACACCTCCTTCAAAATTGGAAAGCTGCATCAACTCGGACCAGAAAGGATTTAAATGCAATCCTCATCCAGGTAGAATCAGGAGGACTTGTAGACAAGTACGTGGATTAGGTGTATTCTGTGTAACATTCGCTGTATTATAATTTTGTTTCCCCTATCAACTATGTGGGCTAAATATCATAACGCGTAGGTGTTGTGTAAGCAATTGTGTTTGTAAAAATG
The DNA here is from genome assembly GCA_037976565.1 of Mesocentrotus franciscanus. Taxonomy (NCBI): domain Eukaryota; kingdom Metazoa; phylum Echinodermata; class Echinoidea; order Camarodonta; family Strongylocentrotidae; genus Mesocentrotus; species Mesocentrotus franciscanus. Next base: position 28,067,132 of record CP137684.1, read on the forward strand.
TATATATTTTTAATTATTTTTTACGTTCTTTGTATCGTGTAATACTTATTCTGCCTCCCTGACGTATTTTTATATTTGGTTTGAGCAGAATTTCAAGAATTCAAAAATCTACCAGGGGGCCAGGGGCGGTATTCTGAAAGTTCATTTAACTTTCTTTTTAAGGCTTGAGGTTAAGCGAGTGGTAATATACATCCAGTTGGTATTCTGAAATCTCACATAACTTTCCCTTTAAGTCGTGAGCGGCACTCTACATCTAAATTAAAATATGCCCACTCCCTCTTTTTAGTCCGTTTCTACCAATCATATGCGCTGTAACAAAGAAAAGGGAAAATTGTGTAGTGAACCGTAGACTGTGAGACTCAGTTTCAGAGGGCCATGCATGTGATAATGTAAATTTGCTTGACTTGAAACACCCACCAAATGTGTAAAAGTATAATTGACACCGCTCCGTCGTAATCAAGTGAATAAGGAAATTCTAATTTAATCAAAAGTGTCTTCCTTTCGATTAAACATCATTTACTTAACATGAAAATACAGTAAAAGAGCGGAGTGTCTTTAAATTATTAGGTCTTTTATCCTTTTGAAATTAATCGACTGCTAATACAGTTTTCAGAAAAGCAAACTTCTTTTAACTCCGCATTTATCTACTTCGCGCACACCACAACCGTGCATGAAAGCATACGCGCAAAGCACCTCGTGCTAACTGAAAATGGGCACTTAAATACCGATTTGCTAATTGAGCGCTGAATGGGCGCTAGGATATGAGTATGTTAAATGTAATTAAGTGTGTCCACGTATATATATATATATATACTGTATAGGCCAATTTTATATGTGATGACGACAAATTCTTGCGAGAAGGCTCCTATTCTTTGTAAAATGGTACCGGCTTAGGCGGCTTTTATGAGAGACTAGCGACGCAGATTTTATGTAAGCTATGGCATCGTTTTTTTATTATTTGAGACGTTGCCGATATTTCGTATGGAGGTGGCCTAGGTTTCAAAACAAGGCGTCAATTTGATGGGAAATGGCATTAACTTCATGTGAGATGACGCTGACTTTTATAGTAGCTTTGATGCAAAGATTTGATAAATTATGTGTAAAGGCCCATTTCTTTGTGAGATGGTGCCGCATATTTATAGGAGATGGCACTGATTTCATGTAAGATGGCGACGATTGTCTGTGAGATGTAGTCGATTTTTGGTGGGACACTGGTGGCGTGTAGTTAGGTGGCTTAGTGAAATTATCGTTACTTCCCGGATAAAAGCACCATTTTTGGTACAGGGCTTCCTTAGGACCTTCTAAACGATATTAGGCTAGGAGCCCCCGGCAAAAATTTCAATTTAAGGGTGTGGGGGCGGGGGCTTCTTTTTGGAGCCCCCAAATGATTTTATAACAATGATTTGTTGTTGTACAAATGCCATTTTTGGTACAGTGCTTCCTTAGGACCTACTGAACGATATTAGAGTAGGAGCCCCCGGCAAGAATATCATATAAGGGTGTGAGGTGGGGCGTCGCCTCGTAGCCCCCAAATAATTTAGAAGGTAATATAACATTTATTTGTTGTTGTACAAATGCCATTTTTGTTACAGGGCTTCCTTAGGACCTACTGAACGATATTAGGGTAGGAGCCCCCGGCAAGAATATCATATAAGGGTGTGAGGCAGGGGCGTCGCCTCGTAGCCCCCAATAGTTTAGAAGGTAATTTAACATTTATTTGGTGTTGTACAAATGCCATTTTTGGTACAGGGCTTCATTATGAGGAACTGAACGATATTAGGGTAGGAGCCCCCGGCAAGAATATCATATGGCACCTTGATATCAATCACAAATAAGTTGCGATTAATATCAACTCTTTAAAAGACGGGGCCCTGATATAATTGGCAAAGTTTAGTCGTTTGAATTTTCAATTCTCAGATCACGTCCTTCGGCGAACGTGATTTTGGGGTTCTTCAGTTAAAAGAGCCGACATGAATTCAAAGGCGAAGACTTTTGATGAGCGTACCATTTCATTCATTAGATAGGAGACCCCCATAAAACTTCTAAATAAACTCGTTCGGGAACATTTTTTCCTCTTGTACCCTAGAAAACGGCGAATATTTATGTACCATTGCGTTGGCAAATCTTACCATGTAATAAACTTTCAACATGCCAAATATGGTAAGGAAGTGAATTTAAATTGAAAACATGAAACAAGTGTTGAATATTTTATAAAATAGTATCTGGATGACGTCACGTGGCAATGACCGTGAACAAATAAATTGTAAATGTTTTATATTTGTTGCACGTAACATATTTCTAATTTAATAGACAGTTTTGCTATTGCAAGTAGTATTTAGCAAATTTATTATGTTTGGATTTATCACTTAAAGAATACATGTTAAATTGAAGGGTATATGTGTGGAAACGTCTCAAATTGTAGGCATATACATGTGTATAGGCCTATATATAAATATGTAATTATATATATATATAAATATATATATATATATATATATATATTGAAACACTTCTGTGTGTTTCTCCATTTAATATTTATTCAAATGTATTATGATTGTTATTGCCTTTGTAAGTCTAATGATATTGTTTGCTTATGTTAATCTTGATCATACTATGCAATGTAATGAACCATGTAGAATAAATAAACAAATAAAGACTTGACAGAGTTCTGGCTTAGAGATAATAAACCAAATCTATCATTGAACTAGATTTGATTGTATTTGCGATATTCCTCTGAGATATTGCCGTGCGTACAAATATTATTAACACAAAATAATAACCAGCGTTTAACAAACGGAGCTTTACATGTGAGCAGGGACAGTACGTAAATAAGGAACAAATACTAAGTAGTCCAGACCTGCCATACAACCGTCACATTCGGTTCTGTTTACCAGGCGCGGATCCAGGATTTCTTAGGGGGGGAGGCCCAAATTTGAAATTATGCAAGCCAAATATTGGTACGTAATGGTGACCAGCAGTGGTGTAATGAGCAAAAACGGGGGTTTAGGGGCAGATAAAAAAAAATCCGCATCTCCCCACTCTTACCTCCAGACCCCGCTGAACGTTTCTCAAAGTGGATGGGGGAGGCTAAAGTATTTATGATGAGGTAGAGCGTAGCGCAAGTTGGCGTGGGGTCTAGGGGGAAAGCGCCGGCGGGGATCAAGGGGCGGAGCCCCTGGAAGCTCACGGGATATGGGCATTTAATTACGGTCAAATGAGCATGTTTTGATACCTTATCTAGACAGGTCACTCATTGGCATGGGGTCCAGCCGTCCAAGGGGCTGAGCCCCTTGAAACTCGGGATTTGAGGCATTTTATAACGGTCAGATAAGCATTCAGGAGCGTGTCATACACCCCCTGGTGGGGTCGAGGGGCGGAGCTCCCGGAAGCTTAGGGGTTTTAGACATTTAATTACGGTCAGATAAGCATAATTAAGATACCTTATTGGTGACACTCGCAGGTCACTAATTGGCGTGGGGTCCAGGGGGCGGAGCCCCCGGAAGCTCAGCTAGGAGTTTTAGGCAATAAATTACGGTCATATGAGCATGCAGGGGCCCGCCTTAGGGCCATTGGTTGGCTCTAGGGGGCAGAGCCGCAGGAAGCTCAGGGGTTTTAGGCGTTAAATTACGGTCAGATGAGCATATTTTGATACCTTATTTGTAGTGTGACACTGGCAGGACACTAATTGGTGTGGGGTCCAGGGGGCGGAGCCCCCAGAAGCTCAGGGGTTTTATGCATTTTATAACGGTCAGATAAGCATTCAGGGGTCCGCCTTATGGTCCCTGGTGGGGTCGACGGGGCGGAGCCCCCGGAAGCTCAGGGGTTTTAGGCATTTAATTACGGTCAGATGAACATATTTTGATACCTTATTTGTGACACTCGCAGGTCACTAATTGGCGAGGGGTCCAGGGTGCGAAGCCCCCGGAAGCTCAAGGATTTTAGGCATTAAATTACAGTCAGGTGAGTATCCAGGGGCCCGCCTTGGGGCCCTTGGTAGGGTCCAGGGGGCAGAGCCCCCGGAAGCTCAGGGGTTTTAGGCGTTTAATTACGGTAAGATGAGCCTTTTTTATACCTTCTTTGTGACACTAGCAGGACACTAATTAGCGTCGGGTCCAGGGGGCCGTCAGATGAGCATCCAGGGGGCCCGCCTTAGGGCCCTATAGGTGGAATCAAGGGGGCAGAGCCCCCGGAAGCTCAGGGGTTTTAGGCATTTAATCACGGTCAGATAAACATATTTTTATCCCTCATTATTTTGTGACACTGGCAGGTCACTATTCTTTCTTTCTATTTTTCTTTAATATACTTTTTCAAAAAAAGTTGGGGGGCTCGAGGCCCCGAGCCCCGCAGTTCCGCGGGCCCTGACATGTAGGCCTCTAAATAAGCATATTTCTTGCCTGACTGTAAATGTAGGAATTTGGTATTTTCCAACAAACGCATATAAAAGTATAATTTACTAAAAAGTGAGGAAAAAACTCGGAAAATTATGTCATTTCAGCAAATTTCCCTTTCCCTTCTCTCTCTTTTAGGTTTGCTGGGGAGGAGGAAAGGGCCTTTCGGCTCCCCGCCCCCGATCCACACGTTGTTGGCGGAATTAATCGCAACTGATCTCCCCTTCTTTTCACACTTTTCTTTTCTTCTTCGTCTTTGTGGTTCCCTTTTAGCTCTCTTCTTTCCCTTTCCCTTCGTTCCTTCTTTTTTTGGGGGCGGGGAAGGGGGGAAGAGTCAAGGGCCTTTCGGCTCTTCCCCCGATCTCCTTCTTTTTTCCCTTTTCTTTCATTCTTCCTTCTTTTCCTTTCCCTTTTTTCCGTCTCTCTCTCTTTCTCTTTTTTTTTTTTTTTTTTGCTGGGGGGCCAAGGCCCGCTCGGCCTTCCCCCTGGATCCGCGCCTGCTGTTTACCAACGTTCTGTATTTCCCCCCGAACCATAGTTGGGTTCGTGTTCGGTAAAGGTAAAATAATATGCATAAACCTTTTAAATGAAAGAAGAAAAAAGAGAAGAAAAAAAAAGAATGCCCGGCGCGTACGTCCCCATACGTTTCCCTCAAATGAATCGAAAGAAAACATCTCCAAAGCAGTTTCAATAATAATTGAATATTTACATACGAGAATAGAAAGTTGCAGTATAATGCGTTATTGTATTATCCGTCACTATATCACAGAATATTTGTTCAATGAAATGTCTTGAAAAGTCGAAGATATTCATACAAAACACCCGCAAATTAATTCTACCAATTTTGAATGGGTGAATCTGCTGCATTGGGCGAGCATCGTCAAAATGATGGAAAATTTCAAATTTGCATAAGCAAGAAATCTTCCTTTGTAAACAAATACGTCTACAAGTTGTACAGCAGAGTATTAACGTATTTCTTCTCGTAAATACCCTCAACACAATTTTCGCACGCTGAATGTAACTTTTGGATTATTATGTTATGTTAATATGTTAATTTGTTGAGGACTACATAATAATATATTTTGTCATAATGTTTTTTTCTTTCGTTTCTTTATTTGGTATACTATTTTTGTTTAAACCATCACCTATGTAATTTTTTTTTAACGTATACATGTAAATATGTTTCTCGTTTATATGTATTATCATTTTGGTTGACAATAATGCACAGTTCATTTAAATAATTTTTTTAAAATGGGAATTGAAAATTAATACCTGGCACTTACTTTGTCAAGGAAATTAAAATGAACACTATGTTTGGATGTTATTTTGCCCTCTTGCGGGCAGTGCTTTGCAATTACTGCATGTTTGTATTGTTGTTCGACCGGCATCTTGCTCGTGTATATGCGTGTAAATAAATGTAAAACAGAGCAAAAATTAACTTTTATTTGTACTTGGTTCCAATTTAAATATTCGGATATTCAAATATATGCATATCTTAATTACATATATGTGTATCTTAATTACATATATTTGTATCCAAATTACATATATGTGTATCTTAATTACATATATATGTGTATCTTAATTAAATATATGTGCATCTTAATTACATATATGTGTATCTTTATTACATATATTTGTATCCTAATTACATATATGTGTATCTTAATTACATATATTTGTATCCTAATTACATATATGTGTATCTTAATTACATACATGTATATAGATGTACTGTACTATCTATATCTACCACTGTCGCTGTACATCATATACATTATATAGTGTATAGTTCCATCGTTATGGTATATAATGTTAAAGGCTTTCGTGATTTTGTTCAGATATGTTAGTCCAACATTGAAGGCATCAAATAGTCTTGCATATAACAATTTTTACTGGATAATGATAACAATAACAGTAGTAATGAAATCATTCTAAGACACAAGCAGAAGCAGCGCTCGGAGGGGGAGGGGGGGGGGGCAGAGTATTATGCCCCTCCACGTTTATTCTTTGTTCTATTTTTTGAAGTTTACAACGCGTAAATATAGACATTCATGACTTTCGAAATGAAATTATGTTCCATATTCAAATTTTCATTTACATTCATCTCATCAAAGACATCAGCTTCATTTATCGAAAATAACATTTATATCGTCTCTAAACTCATTATCTGTTTTTGGGATGAAACTTTGGAGTCAGATGAACATATCTGATCAAATTCAACCTTATCTAGGTTTAAAAAGCCTTGTCGTAGTTATTTATAAAATAATTCATCGAATTTTGTGGTTACTTAGGATTGCTACATTTGACTGTTTGTGTGCCTGTAAAGCATTTAGTGTATGTGCCTCTTTGTGTAATTTAGTTTCTGTTATTTTCAGTTTTTCAGTTTAGTTTCTTTTATTTCACATGAACAAAAAACAATACATTAACAAAACAAAGCATATTTACACAATTGACATTCGTGAACAATAAAGACATCTACACAGCATAAGTTGTATTGCATTTACACTAAATAATTTCGAAGTTACATGTGAAAAAAGGAACTTAATAAAAAGCATATAGCTTATAGAATTTAAGTTTCTCAGAAATTTTTTCACACATTGTCATTCATAATAAGGTAGAAGTATAATAATAAAAAAGCAAAGTATACATTGATATATATACAACTGTATATTGATTGAGTCGACTCTGTATTTACTTGGTATTTATTTTCTAGGGCCATTCTAAAAAAAATTGCTTTTCTACTGGTCCTTTCCATATTCCATACTGTATTTTGTATTATTGTTTTAATGTTTTTATGGTTATGGTAAAAAATAAATATCTCGAATCTTGCATCTTGAATGACCGGTATCGACAATTTAGAAGCCAAACATTCTCCCTTGATGTTTCTACATTTGAATATCAAGCGGATTTTCCTTTTAGGGGTTCAAACCCTATTAAGTTCTCTAAATATAATCAATACCTTGTATCAACTAAAACATTGATAACGTTTAATATTTTACTACTAGGCTATGTAGGGCATGACGTGAATAGTTATTAAATTATTGGTATTTGAATAACGATCCATCGATCAAACAGATTTATGATTTCATAATCTTTTTAAAATTCATGAATTTGCATTGCAACATTCAGAGGCATAATTTGTATTGTATATACATTAATATTATTCTTCCATCTGTACATACTACAGGAAGCTGCAGTTTTGTTGTAAATTGTTTTAAAAAATGCTATAACACCCGTATTTCTCAATAGTCGAACCTTCACTTGGATGATTTTAATTCATGAATTTGCATTGTAACATTCAGGGGCATATTCTGTATTGTATATACATTCAAATCTATCTTCCATCTGTACATACTAACAGGAAGCTGCAGTTTCATTGTAAATTGTAAAAAAAAATGCTATAACACTCGTACTTCCTCAATAGTCGAACCTTCATTTGGATGATTTTAAATATGACACGAGATATATCACATACCTGTATGCAAATATTCATAATTGACCTCATACTTTAATCTTTATTGTTCACTGTCACATGTATGTTTGCAGTTTCTATGTAAATATACCGATGTAAATGTAAATAAGTGCGTAGCGTTCATTTGAATAGTGTAAATATGAAATGTCAGGTATACAAAAACTAATATCATTTTGGGCAGAAAACAAGATTTTCTTCTTGACATTTGTTACATTCACATGGTTAAAGGAACACTTTAGGAAAAGTGATCAATTCATCCGAAGTAAAACCCTTAAGATGATAAGTACACTACATGTATGTGCATGTATAATGCTAAGTTATATGCAATGAAGATGCGTTGCGACAACAATCGTGTACATGGATATTTTAATGCTATATTGTTAATAATTTCAAAGAGTTTATTGTTTAGAGAATAACAAATTGTGCATATATATGTCTATTACATTGAATGCAATTATGGAAATAGTTATTAGGTATTAAATCTATGGTGCATTAGAAATGGATGGGTCGATAGAGAAACTAAGATATTTGATAAACATTTGAAATATTTATCGTAAATATTGAATGCTCATCCAAAACGATCTGTTATTTGTATGAGTTCGTATGGAATGCCCCAATGCATACTTAATTGTCTGCCCTATGCTTTGTTTATCCCAGGAACTATTAAAGAGCAAAAAAGGGCACGACTTACGAAAACACCCTATTGTTGTCATTTATGTTTTCATTTTTTATCATTCATTCAATCAAAAGGCTTATATACAATACTAATTCGAGAAACGCCACCCAATAATTGGCAAGGGAGGGGGAGGGGTGGGGGTTCTGGCTTTTGTCAAATTGTCTGCGTCAGCGCCTCACTCCTTCGGGTGAGGTTCTTAAATAATTATATTAAACAAAATGTTATTGTGAAAATCTGAAGACCCTTCATCCTTCATATAAAGATGTGCAGAATGCTAATTCTCTCTCCTCCTCTCCCCTCCTCTCCCCCTTCTCTCTACCTAATCCCTCCATTTATGTTCTTCTCCACGGTTACCCCCCTCATTCGATTACAAACTTAAACACACAAGTGTACTTGTCTAGTACAACTCGATATCGAAGTGTCATCGTTAAAGTGAAAAAAAATTAAGTAAATTTATATCAATCAAGTCATTCGCAACATTATACGAAGGAGATGGTAGTTTGTATCTATAAACCTAATTGGGGAGATTTTCAATCAATCGCAAATCTTTAAAGGGAAATCCAACCTTTATAACAACCAACTCTAAGCAGGAGAAAGCAACACAAATCAGAGAAGCAGTCTGGCTAAAGTTTGAACGAAATCTGACAAAAAAAAAAGAAGTTACGATTAAAAAACAAGTTGTAATCACTAAACGTATGGGAACTACAAATTGGCTGACTTGGCAATTTCACTGTGATGTAATGCCGACAACTTTCCTATCTGCTCCGACACAAAAAATGAATAAAATATTATTTTTCAATATAGATGACTCGGGATGGTCTTTTCATTTTCAAAGGACCTGTAATAATATACTCCTCATAATACACGTTGAGTATTTCCACAAGGGTAATGGTACTTGTGAGAAAAACAGAAATAAGTTATATTTTGTGTGTGTGTACACGACAAACGGGAGAGTTATCCGTGACTACGACACAATAAAATTCACTAACAAAATTGCCAATTTGAGATTCTCATATTTCAAACATTCATAACTTTATTATTATTGGTCCGATTTATTTCAAACTTTCGCCATTCTGTTTCTCTGATTTTTCTGCTTTCATTCAAATGAACTTACTATAAGGGTTGGTTTTTTAAAACATTTTTGTTGTTGTTATGATGACGTTATTGACGTAAATTGTAATACGATTTACATTTCTCTAATAATTATAACACAGAGCTAAAGAAATAAACATAGGACCTTGTTGCCCGCACTTTCTATTCACTTCCATGTAGAAAAAGAAAGTTGAATAAAATATGATCATATAGTAGACTGAGATACTCTGATAATTCCCATGAAAACATGAAATTTCCGTTAAGATTGATTTTATTGTCAGTGTAAATAAACAAACAAACAATCAAACAAACACACAAGATGTAATTCTGTTAAGCATCAAATGAAAATGAGAAATATTAAACCGTATTGCAAGGTTTAAATGAAGAAGAAAAAAACAACACCCGGTTTGGGATCTGAGCCGAAAGAACTTACAATTCCAATTAAATTCGTAATGCCCTAGAAAACTCCCCCAAAGATGGTCAAACGTGGTACTAATTTACTCAAACAAATATCTAGCAAGACAAATAAAAGAATAAAATTGAGAAGTTATGACAGAAGCCTCCTCTGCCTAAGTCATATATTTTGTCTAAATACAGACTGTGTTTAACAAAACTCTGCATCACCATGCAACTATGACTATGTTACTTTAACTAATATCAAATATGAGGACATGATTTTACTAAGGATTTATAGTACAAATCGAAGATTCTCTCTACTATTTATTTTGCGAATATAAACGGATGCTAAAGGAACAAAGCACGCGAATGATCGAAAGACGAAAAGCCTTAAGGTTGCTCTGTACTCGTTGCTATTCTTTCATTTTTTTGTAGTATCAATCATCTCTTTATTCATCTTTTCTGCGCCCGATTTTGAATAAATGTGGCACGAAATATAAACAGCCCTATTCTATGCGAGTGCGTATGTACGGGGCGTTATCTAGTTTACTCAACAAGACGTGTCGCTATCCATTGAAATTTAAAATTGAAATATCTCTTTGTAGAAGTAATATTTGAAGCTTTTATTTTGAATAGTATAGCCACATGGAACCCAATACATCAAGCATGTCAAGACCAAACATTTTTTGGGTAGCACTACATAAACATGATACATTTTTAACTATTTGACTATTAATCACAATTCAAATTTAATGTGTCAAACGATTCATAATTTGTTTCTTCATTTACCAGAAATTGCCACCGTCAACCATACTACTCCAATAAACAGAAAAGCCATAGCCACCATCACCACTTCCATCACCACTACCATCATCACTACCACTAACACTACCACCATCTACTCCGCTGACTGTGATGCCGTCTCGATGGAAGCGGCAGAAGGAATCTACCCTTTGCCCCTGGCCCTCGGGTTTGCAGGTACTCTTGGCCATCGCTCTGAGGAGTTGCTGGTCAATGGGATTTGAGGAGAGCGCTTGGACTGGGGAGTTGAGAAGATGATGGAGGGATGGATGGATGGATGGAGGGTGGAATGGAGGAAGGGGGTGATGGGCGGAGGGTGAGGTGGATATATGGATCGATGAAGGGAGGTAGAATTAGTAGGGAAGGAGAAAGGGAGGTAGGTGAGTAGGGATAGGGGGAAGGAGGGAGGAGAGAAAGGGGGAAGGGTGTGGGTGAAGGGGAGATATTTCGATAGAGGGAGAGATTAATGAGGGAAGAAGTGATGGTTGGATAAAATGGTGTATGGGTGGAGGGAGGGAGATGGGGAAGGACGGAGGGTAGGAGATATACATGGATGGGTGTAGAAAGGCATAGAACAGTTGACGGAAGGAGGGAGGGAAGGAGGGAGGGAAGGAGGGAGGGAAGGAGGGAGGGAAGGAGGGAGGGAAGGTTTGATGGAGCAGATAAATAGTGGATGGAGGACGGATCGATGGAGGGATATGGTTGGTAGTTTTGGGGGAAGGTTTGATGAGGGAGGGATTGATGGATGGATGGTTGCGTGTAGGAAGGCAGAGGGGTGAATGGAGGAGGAATGGAGGGAGGGATTAGTGGGGGGAGAAAGTGTGGGGGATGGAAGGATGAATGGATGGAGGGAGGGAAGAAGGGAGGGAGAGGGAGAGAGAGAAAAAAGAGAGAAATTGAGTTTTAATATATAAATTCGTGTTTCACCTGAATTTATTGTCAACGTACATTTTTAGGAATATTCAAAACTTTCCAGGGAACCTTTTTTCATTCCATGGCCTCAAATAATCGACCTGCTCAGACCACAACCTGCATACATTAGACCAACCAACAAAGAGTGCAAGAGCCTGCGCCTTCGAATGGTTGTAACAGACATATTATGGTTACTTACAAATGCTGTAAATTATCATCATCATCATCATCATCATCATCATCATCATCGTCATTATCGTCGTCATCATAATCATCATCATTAACGACATCATCCTCATCCTCATTATCACCATCATGATGTTCATCATGATCATCATCGTCGTCATCAACATGTCACAAACATACCTAAATCTTGGAAGGTTAAAATCTCGGGCCCATTGCCCGGCCAGTAAGAGGACTCCTCCCCCGAGCCTTCCTCGTCATCACCGAAGAGCAACGGGCAGATATTTTTTATCAGGAACTTGAAAAACCCGACGTCATATGTCAGCTCGTTGTAGGTGAAGGTCCAATGACATACTTCGTAGAGATTGACGTCGACGTCGTACCCGTCTTCGTCGTCGCCCGGGATGTCGGCGGGGTTTGCCCGAGCTGTGAGGTGGAGAGAGACAAAGGGAGTGGTGGAATGTAAATGCAGGGAGAGGAAGGGGACAAGGTGAGAAGGAAAGGGAGGGGAGTAGGAGAGAGATGGAGATACAGATAGCGAGAGAGAGAGAGAGAGAGAGGGGGGGTAGGGGAGGGAGCAAGAGAGAGAGATTAATAGGAGAAGATAGAGATTTAGAGAGGAAGACATATAGGTTGGAAGAGAAAGAGAGAGAGAGAGAGAGAGAAGGAAAGTGAAACAGAGGAAAGAAAAAAAGTGGGAAAGGCGGAGGAGGTGGAGAAGAGAAAGGAAGTGAGGGGTAAAATCACTTTTGTATTTATACATTTCTTGAAATCTATGTACTTTCCAACGCTTGTTAATGTGCCGTTAATGATTACTGGCAGATATAAAAAATTACATTTTGTTTGCCTCTCCATATTTTGTTATCATAGAATAATTATTGTTTTTTTATCGAAAAGAACATTGCAGCATATTATACCTGTCATCGGATGAAATTGACAACGGAAATTATCACTTACCATTTGCCCTAGCTGCGACTCCAAATATGATCAAAGCGAGAAGAAAGAGCGCCATTTTTCCTCTGCAAATTCAAAGTCTTTCCAATTCCAAACAAGATCACCGATGTGGAAGGGAAGTGAAATGATAATGACAATTCACCTCTCCTCTAGCACCATAGCGAGTTATACTTCAAGTAAAATGGCCTTCAAACGTTCCTTGAGATGCATCTCGAAAAACAGTGGCGTATCCATAATTGTGAAATTATAGGGAACCCCATGCCGCCCTCTAAAAAGAATGGGCGTTTTCCTTAGACCGATTATGATTAATACAAAATGTCCGGCTATTATTCTGAAGTGGGTGGCTACGGGGCCAGGTGCCCCCTCTGATTACAAAGAAAGAGACAATTAAGGATAGAGAGAGAGGGGGAGAAAGAGAGAGAGAGAGAGGGGGGAGGGAAGAGAGATAGAGAGAAGAGAGAGAGAGAGAGAGAGATGGAAAATTGGAAAGGCAACGTGTAAAGATGATAGGATGATACCATCATTTACATTTAAAACAAAACCGCCCTAAAACTTCCTTTAAATATTTTCCAGTAATGCTATCATAATTGTGTTCAGCTCGAACCGAAGACAAGTGCATGGATCTTGTGCCCCCATCCGGATCCGCCCTTTTAAAAGTTAAAACTCTCAATCTGACGATGTAGGCCTATTAACCAAGGTTCACGGTTAATCTAGGTGCTCCGCTGCTATAAACATGATGAAGTACCGGTAGAATTAAGAAAATGATCCCAACTTGTCCTTTTAACTCTCACCTGAATGGAAGTAAGTGACGATCTGATTTCAAAAAATATGAGGGCAGATGTGCAGTGAATTTTACATTGTAGTGACGCTACGATTTGGGGGTGATACTAATTGGTACTTAGAAAATGATTCTGAAGCACTCACACCATCCATTCCTAATTTGTGAATGGACTTTGTTATTTATTTTTCTTCTTCTTGTTCTTCTTGTCCATGTTCTTGTTCTTCTTCTTGTCCTTCTTCTTCTTCTTTATTTTCTTCTTCTACCCCTTCATCTTCTCCTCCTCCTTCTCCTTCTTCTTCTTTTAGTCCTTCTTGCTTCTCTTTTCCTTTCTCTTTATTTTTCTTAGAATTCTAGTCCTTCTTCTTGTTCCTTTTCTTCATTTTCTCTTTATTGTTCTTTTTAGTCCTTGTTCTTGTTCTTGTTCTTCGTTTTCTCCTTCTTCTTTTACTACTCCTTCTTCTTTTTTCCCTTCTTTTCTTCTTCTTCTTTTTCTTCATTTTCTTCTCCTTCTACATCTTCTTCTTCTCCTTCTTGTTCTTCTTGTTCTTCTTCCTGCTCCTCTTCTTCTTTTTTCTTTCTTTTTCTTATTCTTCTAGTCCTCCTTCTTGTTCTTGATCTTTATTTTCCCTTTCTTGTTCTTCTAGTCCCTGTTCTTGTTCTTGTTCTTCGTGTTCTTGATCTTGTTCTTGTTCTTCTTGTTCTTGTTCTTCCACTCCTTGTTCTTGCTTCTCTTCTTCTTTTTTCTTTTTTTTTTTCTTATTCTTTAGTCCTTCTTCTTGTTCATTTTCTCTTTCGTGTTCTCCTAGTCCTTGTTCTTGTTCTTTTTCTTGTTCGTCGTTTTCTCCTTCTGTTTTCTTGCTTTTCTTCTTCTTCTTTTCTTCTTGTAAATGTGTCGTATAATAATGACCCCCCCCCCCAAAAAAAAAAGAAAAGAAATGCAATCCAGTTAGAATACGTAATCTTGTAATTTTGTTGAAGGGCAATATACAATGAAGTACCACTTAAATCTTGACTTGTTAAATATTGAAATATTGTAAATTGTGCTCATTATAAATGATAATGATAGAGAACCATGCAAGGTTTCCTTGCAATTAACACATGGATGGTTAATTCCAACAAAGCCCATTTTCGATCTTAAAGTTGTTAAATTTGTTGAGGTGGGACCAAATTAATCATTTTGAGTAACGTATTCCTCGCTCAAACAAAAGGATATGGTACTAAATACATTACTATTTTACCAGAGCTACTACGATATCTCATGAAGAATTTGATGCATCCTTCGCAATAAAGTTGTGAATTAAAAGGTTATCACGGATGGGGGGGGGGGAGTTTTTTACTGAAAAAGTTCACATTTTCTGGTCAGGAAATGGACCATCTACATGAAATCTCGAAATTGAATTGTACAATTTCTTACTGCAACCACGTCTCTTGCTAATTTGACATTCAGATTTTAAGTGTTAGGATTAAAAGGGTCATTTTAAGGGCCCTTTGAACATGGATATTTTTGTTAACGTGTTGCAATTCATACAAATTATAATATAAGAAAACATATCATTTAAATGGGATCATAGCCCTAATGTGATGATATGGACCACAATCTACAGATTATGTAATCAGACTATGCGTTAATATAATGCAGGCCCAGTGACAGATATATCAACTAAATTACAGGTCATCTTTAAGTGACTGATTGCGATGGCCGAGTGGTTTAAGGCGCTTGACTGAGGATGCGAACGTCGAAGGTTCGAATCCCGACACGGCACTAATATCCTTAGGCAAGATATTAACATGCTCTTGCTATTTTTCACCCAGGTGTTAAATGTGTACCCGGTAGGATGCGACCGTCATTGTTGGTGAAACAGTTTTTGAGCGTCAAGTAACGCCTGGCTGTATGCTCCCCAGGGAGTGGAGATTGTGCACACAGTGTGTGCACAGTGTGTGCGGACAAGCATTGAATCCAATGCCCGGGGTAATAGTATATCTGTAAAGCAAAGTATATCTGCAAATCTACTGAAATATGATAGAGACATCGTAGATGTATTAAGCGCTATATGAAAGCGGAATATTAATATTATTATTATAACTAATCTGCAAATCTACTGAAATATGATAGGTGATATTCTATTTCACACTAATAATTTTCCTAATTCCTAACAAAATAATGAAAGAGAAGGGTCGTTTAAAATCTGGAAAATGTTCTAGTATTTTTAGGGATCACTCTCTTACGACATGCAATCAGTAATAAGTATTTATTAGTTTAGTCTTAATGATCGTCATGTATTTTTTTCGCATTTTTGATTAATATTGAACACTTCATATGAATTTGTGAAGTTGGTTAACATTGCTAATGACGAGAGCCTCATACAGTACATTTTTTCTTTTCAACCCCCTAGGCATTATAAGCTGAGATTGTTCATTCTCTTTTTCATAACTGTTGTTGTTTTCATTTTATTTGCTATTGTACCTCGTTTTATTGTATTTGATATCATTATACTATTTTCAAATCCTGGGAATGAATCAAAATAAAATAAACTAAAATCGAATTGTCATACCGCCTATCATAGCATTTTTGTCTTCAAATCTCAAATTTGTCCCCATAAAAAAAAGAAATATGTGAACCTTTTCAACCTTACTAAGAAAGCTCAATGAAGGTCTTTCTATCTCTCTCTCTCTTTTAAATATATATATACTTCTCGCTCTCTTTCCTCCTCCCCCTACCACTGTCCCTCCTGCTTTCGCCCTAATTCTCTCTCTTCTGCCTATCCCTCCTTTACCATCCCTTTCTTTTTCTTCCTTTTCCGTTTATCTTCCATCCTTCCTAGCTCCTTTAGTACATGTTTCAATGAGAAACCATTTTCAAGGAAAACAAAAAATGTGGTCTTTGTAGACAGGTGGTCACTAAAGCAGGTTTGACTGTATTAGCAAGGGCAGAGATAGAGAAGAAATAAACAGATAAATGGTTTCTCATTGCAACATGTACTAAAGGAACCTGTACATAAAGACCACCTGCCTATAAGGACCACTTTTCTTGTCTCCCTTGGGTGGTCTTTATAGACAGGTTTCACTGCATTACCAACGTAACGTGCGTCTTTACATGATCTTTCTCTTTTGTTACGCGAAAGATCGTAAACACGAAAGGTCGTATAACGCGACCACCGACCAGACGCGATGACCCGATGATTTGAAGTAAGCCACATTTCAAGGGCATCGTTTCTCTCTCTCTCTCTCTACATATAAATATCTATACCCTTACAAAAATGTACCATGGTAACCATGGTTCTTTGTCCAAATTACCATCCATCATTCAAACCATGGTATCAGACAATGAAATTACCGTTGCTTGATACCGTGGTTAATGAAAATGCCATTGTTTGATACCATGTGTACCATGTAACCATGGTGGATAGTCATTTGGACAAAGAACCATGGTTAACATGGTACTTTATATAGCACAATGCTCCAGATGAGGGACTTTGTCAGTAGCTTCTTCAAACGGAGACTTCCATTTGGGGCCTATGACCTATAGAATATATAGGCAGTGTGAAACGATAGTAAAAGTTTGAATGAAGACAACATGTCACTTTGAGGTATATCAAAGATATTTTAATAGAAACAATAATACTGTACAACAATGATAACAAAGTAGAATGGTGCTACGACAAATATATGTACACGAATTGGTTCATTATGTATTGTTCTTGTAGTGAGCCTTTACATGTTATAGAAAGCAAGTATAAAATAACACCTCTTTATGAAGCTGCAAACTCGTAAAATGTACAATGATAAGCGAATAAAAAAGTCAGAAATAATAACAGTATAAATCATCTAAAATTTGTTCCCCCTTTCGCCTCCAATATCTGGGATTATAATAAACTTGTAATTTATCATTGGTATTTGTAAATAAAGTGTATTAAACTTACATGTAAATTACATAACAACTTACATGTAACATTCACGTAATTTACATTGGTATTTAGAGACGAAACAGTAGGCGGTGTCAGACACAATTTCCCAGATCCATCTTGAATAACCAAGATAATAGCTACCTAGATAATTAATTTACGTAGGTGACAGACAGGCTACGAATTATTATAATAGCTACCTAGATAATTAATTTACGTAGGTGACAGACAGGCTACGAATTATTATAATAGCTACCTAGATAATTAATTTACGTAGGTGACAGACAGGCTACGAATTATCTAGGTAGCTACAATCTAGATAGTTGATGGGCCATTGTGACATCATCGCGTAGCGGTGCCAAAAACAATGGATACACAACCTTTTATGACATCAGGATTCTCGTATTCTTTATGACGTCATAATGTAGAGCTAGAACTCGCGAGAAAATTCAACATCGGTGACAGACAGAAATGTCCCGCTAAAAATCCCCTGAAATATATCGATACGGGATAATTTTCTTAATTTGTTGTACGATTTTTCCCGGATTTTTCGCGGGATAATTGATGACAGACAGCGAATTATCTAGATGGCTATTTTATAGATAATTGTCTGACACCGCCTAATACATGACAAACTTAACATTGGCATCTAAGAGAACTAACTTCTGGAAGACTTTGATTATGTACGACCTAGGAAATCTATTTGCAAAACGCGATCTATCCGATTAAACATCCATCAAGAACTATAACAAGTATCCTAATAAGGAATACTAGTTGAACTTTATGTTTCAACAACCACTCAAACATCCACCCTTCATTCTAACAAATATGTACACTTTAAATTATACTGCCTTCAGTTAAAGTCTATGGATTAGTCCAGATTGTCATATTCTGCTTGGTATAGATTCTCAGTTCTGGTCATGCGATCGGCTTACTTCGCGTCACCGGATCACTGTGTCCGGTCAGGAGGTCGCGTTACACGACCTTTCGTGAAAGCGGAAGATCATATTTGAAGATGCATGTTAAGGACGCGACCTTTGGCAGATTTACCGTAGGGTTTTCACAAAGTGTCGGGTAAATTGGACCAGACCATTTGTAGATGAGAGGGGTTATTTCACAAACATTACCCCCGACCCGACGCGACGATCCGATGATTCGAAGTAAGCCCATGCGATTACACTGTCGAAGAAAATGTCTGGAAGTATTAAGATTGATAACGTACTACATGAGAATAGATGTCCTCAACCATAAAAGTTCATCTGTATTCGTAATAACTATAAAAATAATAGTCTTAAACTAAGGTTTTGGAATCATCAAAACAATTAAAAATTGACCTAATAAAATGCAGTACACCCAAAATGTGAGTATTGGAGTACAGACGTGTGATATAACAGTTTCCAGCTAGTTCTCGTCATATTTCAAATATGGGGACATTTGGAAAGCTATATCAACCGTTTTCAGAAGAAAATCTGACATAAGAAGAATGAGAAAACTCACAAATTATTGTTCACCTTCTCACTAAGCCACTGATTCGTACAAAATGGAACTTTCCGCTCACACGCGCACATTCTTGTGGAACAGGCAGCCGTGTGTTAATGTTGGAATCATATAAAACATCATCATGAAGATTATTCTCTTCGTATTAATCCATACTTTCACGAGTTATACGAGGAACCACTTTGCTTTGGAGTTGAATCCATCCCATAATTGTGGTTTGAATTACTGTTTTGAGAGCGAGTAGATTCAAATAGTTTCGAGCGTGGATTTCCACTCCAAAACGAAGTAATACCCAACATGACTCCTAAATGAGTGCACTAAATTTACTCTTGCACACCTTTACAAAAATGTATTATGCATGGTAAACATGCGCCGATATTATACAATTATAATGCTGAGCTGATAGGAATATGTGATATACGACTCTCATAATACCTTCACGGATTTAATTAATGATGATGACAGAACCATGCCACGTCTAAAGCTGCAGGGTTGTTTCTGGGGCTTAGCAGAATAGCTTTTATTCATTCATAACGCAGGCTGGATAAGAAGTCTACTGGGATTCTTTAGGAGAAACAGAAATGAAGATAGTGGTATACCACACGCCCAAGTCTTAATGGCATATTCACAAATCGTTAACTCTTTTACTCGCTACAGATTAAAACCGCAGATTGCCCCATTGCGTACATAAACTGCATGTGTGACAAACGCCGACTGTGGCAGACAACACTGTCTGCTTCATTAGTCTACCAAAGCCTTCAAAGGGTTAAACATGGGGGGTAATGAAACCGCAACTAAAGGAAGATTAAATTGATTTTGGTTCTGGATCGGCAAGTGTTACAAAAGGTTGAGGTGTGAGAGTATGCCGACATCAACCTCAACAGATTCTAAAGAGGAAAAGTGCTTTGTACAGACGGGTATTTCCTTGCAGTTTCCAGTTGAAAACCTCTTTTATATCACAACTGACCAATGTTAGAGAGGCGGTATTAAACGTCGAGTATGGCATATCATCATCACTAACACAGCGATTCTCCTCGTTTTCACAGACGGTTAATTCTGTCATCAGTTTGCCCACGAAGTAAATAAATAAGATGAATGGAAAACATGGAAAAAAAGAAGGATATAACATCCTTATGCGATTAGACGCTCACATCTCATTATAGCTAAAAGTTTTCAGTCATCCGAAAAGAGGCACAACGTCCATTGCTCTAGCGTTTGTATTCAGTTCAAAGACACCTAAGCCAATCATGTGAGTACCGACGAATACAATATCCTTCTACCACCAAACAGTCGCTCACATCCATCTTTGAAAAGTCCTTCGTTCACAATTCAAGAGAGGCAACGCCCTTTTTATTCCAGTGTCTCTGGCAACCCGAAGAACGGGTCCACTCTCCTCTTTCTGCACTTCTTCATCTCCTCACCCGGTCCGGGAGCGCGGAACGATACCTCGATCGTCTCAAAGTCCTCCGCATCAGGGTTGCCATAGAAACCGTTTGTCCCCGCCTTGGTGCAGTACACCCATCTCCCTTGGCCGGCTTCTCGCATGCATCTAGGGAATAACAAGGTTTGAAATGATAAATGGACCAATAGCGGTTATTTTAAAAACATTTGTTTAACTGTCATTTTTTTTTCATATCTAACACAAATGTACGTTTCGAGTTTCACAGTTTCGACTTTCGAGCACTAACATTTTTCATTTGAATGCAAGTAAATGATCGTAAACGTTATCCGTGACCATGAACTTGAACCTACCTGCAATAATAGTCTCTTCCATATCCATTTAAATCCTTCGCAAACTGATGCTAAGCCATACATTTTGAAGCACGAATGCTTTTGAACATGACCTTAAACTAGATCTTAACCTACAACTTGAACTTATATGAGGAAGTGTATTTAAAGGTACTATGTCCCATTTGCAGGCCAAAAAATGAAAAGGTTAAATTCCAACAGCATTTGAAAGACAATACTAATTTAGAACTTCCTTTAAAAAAAGGGGGCTTGAAAATGTCTTTAAGTGGGAAAATAACGACTATTTAAGTTGTCGAATCGACTTAGGAGCTATAGAGCCAGTAAGTAATAGTCTGATTTTTCAGACCATCGTACCGAATGGTCGTACGTTTTATGCTGCGCAAAGATTCAATCAGTTTAATTTTGGCCATTAGAAGAAGTGGGTTACACGGGTTTCCTTGCATAATTTGATTAGGACACTCCTAACGTTTAAATTTCACAGATAGGACATTCATGGTTTATTAATAATTCCTGCAAAGTTCTACCGAATTTGATGTTGGCAGCAAAAGGGACATGGTATCTTTAATGAAGAACGGATGATTAGAACGTTTATTTCAAATTGTATTTTAGCACGAGTTATGAACTCGAACTATAACTTTAATGATAAAATGTGTCTAAAATGTCTTCATTGTTCATATAAATACACATGTTAAGAACGCTAATGTTGAACCAGGTTCTTAAACACGACTTTGAACTAGAACTTGAACTTGAACTTGGATGCGAAAGTATATTCAAGAGAGAACCTACCTGCAATCACTATCTTCATCCTTCATACTGGGAAATTTATGATGTTGATTTTAATAACCCGTTTCTTAGACATGACCTAAACCAAGAACTTGGTCTAGATCTAGAACTTGAACTTGAACAGGGGGGCATTTCATCAACATTTGTCCACTGACAACTGTCGGCTCTGACTAAATTTGACCAATCAGAGGCCTGGAAATTAGTCGGTGACAATAAAATTGTCGGTGAAAATGATATTAGTCGGTGAAAACCACCGACTAATTATTTCATGAAACGCCCCCCTGGAACTAAAACTTAAACATGAAATTGAACTTGAACTACAATGACAAAGTGTATTCAATGGAGTATTTACCTGCAATAATCATCTCTTCCATCTCCGTCCTCGTCCTTCATATACCAGGTATTTCTCTCACCAACCTCGAAGCCTAGACTCGTCGTGTAGTTCACCTCCCCCTCACTGCCGGCGAGGACACAGGAGAGTTGGTACTGTCCCTCCACTGGCTCAATCACTCTGAATATAATTATATAAGATTCAAATATTCGATCGAGATTTAAAGATGTTTATTTTCTTTCTCAGAAACCATGACTAATACAAAGACAAAGTCAATGTTAATAATTCTATGATATGATCGAAGGAGGCAAAATATGACGTGCGTGTTGGATACTTCATAACAAAAAAAAAAACCACATGTTGCACAAAATATACAACATAACCAACAACTAAATCAAACGACAGGAGAAAAAAGGTAACAATTTGTAATTCATACAATGACATATATTGTTAAAGAATAATGCCGACAAGAAAATGTGGAGTGAGGGCATAAATTAACACAGCGATTTATTTTAAAGTTTGGCGGCAGCAAAATAAATATCAAATGGAAAATAATACACATCTCTCTGTTATCTCTATTTAGACCTTGTTGGATAATTGTGAATGTAGGTGGTTGAATTATGCATTTTGTGAGTATGATTAAACAGACCCAATTTCGATTTGATTTGATTTGATGTGATGTTGATTTATTCCTTATACATCAACATATTTACATTTACAAATATATAACTTTAGATGTAAGATAATGACATGGTATACACAGAAAAGGGGTCGTCTTATCTTGAATTGATGTCCTTTCGAGACCTAGAATACAGAACAATAAGAAGACACCTAGAATAAAGCAGTTTAACTAATATGACAACTAAATAAAGTCTTTATTTGCGCTTTAAAAAACTTGGGAAGATTTGTCTCTCAAAAATTGCCTGTATACCGTTCACTAATATCTAATTGATTTGCTTACCTGCAATAATCGTTGGCGGCGCCCTGTCCCTGGACGTCGGCCCATCCCCGAAACAGGTCTGGTATGCCTGTGTCTGTGACGTCATAACGACGTAATTTGAGCTCCATAAGAGGCGAGGGAGCGGTTCCAAGTTCTGACAAATCAGGATCCGAAATATCATCTGCAAGAGGAACATACAAAATAGGAGAATTGGTATCATTTCATTTAGAATCAAGTACTTCTGAATCTGCAGAAGTACCCTCAGAACAACATGTTTGTGTAATTATGAAAATGAGCATTGTATCCATGATAAACATTGGTATTATGCTTATAGTAGGCAATTATACTTATTCATTATAGCATTTATTGAAAAATCTTTTAAAAATATTTCTTAGATACACAAATTTATTTTAGAATTTTCCTCTTCTTTCTCTTTTTCTCCTCCTCTTCTTCTTCTTCTGCCTCTTCCTCTTCTTCTTCGTCCCTTTTTTCAATATCAGATTTACAACAATAACTTTCATAACTTTCATATCCCGAGCGTGCAATGCAGAAAGAAAAAAGAAATACGAGCAAAATGATTTTGTTTTGTTTTCGTTTGAAGGCGGGATTGCAATGACATGCTATTTTCTCATGCTTACTCGTGCCTGGTGGCTGCGGGGTGGCTGTCGTTGAGTTTGACATAGGGGGCGGCATTGATGATGCAGGAGTGATAGCAGTAGGCTCTGCGGTGAAGAATGAGCGAATGAAGGTTAATTTGACCCGAAAACACCGATTTTGCCTTAACATTTAGCGACAAAACAAATGAAAACAACTATTTTAAGTTTATTTTTCGCAGAATATTAAACAAAAAAGAATTGTCCGCTTCTATACGACAGACAAAACAGATGCGTTCTTTAAACGAACACTAAGGGGGCACAGGCATTACTTTACAATCCACATTTCCATTCTCCCTTTGCCTATGAAGCTAGATCACTGCTTAAATTACCTTCTGAGAAAAAAACAATTTGGTTCAGTGATGTGCTGCTATGGTTGCTTTATTTCATGCAAGAGTGCTCATTCAATTTCCATTTCAATTTGACAAAGCTGGTTGCACATGTGGCGTCTTTTGGATTGGTTACTACCCTGCTAAGCAAGCCTGTGGAGGCCTTCCTAGCCCACACGGCATTGAAGTAGCGCAATATTTGCATTTGTAATTTCACGATCACTCTTTGTATGGCGCGTCAAAGACCGCACTGACGCAGTTCTGCGTCAATTGACATCTCGTGTGCAACGTACAGTCATTAATGAAAGAGCAGCCAAAAAGATAAAATATGCGAAAATATAAAACTACACATAAAACAACAGTTTGAAGCATTATTTTTTATTATTTTCTTATACTTTAATCATAAAAGCAAGCACCCTGAAATGATAAGAAAGAATGACTGGTGGTTGGACAACTGGACGAAACATGACACAATGAAACACAACTCAATGTTATTGACATGATGAATCATAAGAGGACTGCAGATAACATACAATATCAGTGTGTAACGTACGTTACAAACGTACTATAACATACTAGTAATGCACGTATGTTGCACAGGAGGCGTCATTTTGCCTTGCGTACGTACACTGCGTCAGAGACTGGTATGCGTTCAGAGGATTGATTAGTAATGACGCAATCGCGATGACGCTTCGTGTCTAACGGGAATTAAGCTAAGTAGTTTATGCCGCAGTAAATGATTCAGCCACTCAACAACAAATTAGCTGGCGAAGCAGCTTCCTCCTCTACTGCTTCCAGACTCTGGAACATGCTCCCTCTTCAATTGAAATTCGATCCTCACCAACAGTATAACAATTCAAACAGAGTTTGAAGACATGCATACCTATTCTGAAACCATATTCATTCATTAAATATATTTGAACTCTAGCACTGACTCATGGATGGCATATCAAAGCGCTTTGTACCCAGTGGAAAAGGCGCTATATAAATTGCAACGATTATTACTGATAATTAGTTTTTCCTGGATTTCATTTTTACTCTTATAGGCGCGTCGAAGGACACGCCAAAGGAAGCGCCAGTCGCTGACGTAACATAACATAATTTAACATGAAATAACGCAACGCGACGTAACCCCAACCTACCAAGGATCTCTACCATAGCCGAAGATGATGCGGTCAGCACTCCGTTGTCATAGATACACTTGTAGGAACCGCCCATCTTGGAGGTGAGGATGGGGATGATAAGGGAGTTGTCTTCGAGGGAGAATCTCTGAAGGGTGTCATTGATGGGGAGACCGTTACGGTACCAGGTCAGACTTGGTTCGGGCTCGCCGCTCGCCTCGCAGGTGAGCACGAGATCGTCACCGATGATGACGTTAGTGTCGCTGATGGCAGTTTCCATTTCGAGTTTGGGTTCTGAGTTGGAGAAGAAGGGATGAGGTGAAGGGGTGAAAGAGGGAAAAGATGGTAGGAGAGTGAACAAATAATCATCCTTGAAACTAAAGTCATTCTGATAGCCAAGTTGGCATTTGAGCGGAGGCAATTTGGTCGGTGTATATTATAAACATCACTATTGTCATTATCAACATTATTGTGGTCATAATGATCATCTTTTACTTAATATTTATTATCATCATCATGATCATCATTACCATTGTTATGTTTATATTCATTGTCATCATCATTAATGTCGCCACCCCTCTTATCATCGTCGTCATCGTCGTCGTCATCATCAACATCATTATCATTACTTTTAGCATCTTCTTCGTCATCTTTACTACTCTTGACTACCATCACCCATCGTAATTATAATCATCTTCAACACCACCACCCACCACCCACCACCACCACCACCACCACCACCCCTCCTATAATCTCACCTCTGATGAACAGGTGTGCACTGACTCGCTCCATGCCGTGCGGCGAGGAGACCAAGCACGTATACTTCCCGGCATCGCGCACATTGACGTGAGCAATAACGAGATCGGTCCCATTGAACGTATACCGCATGTCTCGATCAAGAGGAGGGACACCGATCGTGAAACCGTCCACCAACCAGCTGACAGTGGGAGCAGGGTCGCCTGATGCTTGGCAATGGAAACGAGTGGACTGTCCAATGTAGACGGTCGCATTGGACGGACGTTCGGTGATTCGTGGTAAAGCTGCCGCAGCTGGGAAGGATAACAAAAATAGTTTGGAATATTAAAAGAAACCACAATTTGATGTTTTTATATTTCGTTGTCGTTCTCATGAACCGACGAATCCGTCATATAGATTTGTCGGTTCATAATATCAACGACGATTTATGTGTTCCACGTATTCATCTGGCAGTTTTCAAAATTTGTAGAACAAGGGAGGTTAGAACGGAACTAAAGTTTAAATTGTATTTCCACAATCATAACACTTTAATGAAAAATTACATAAACAATGATTTAGGCTTCTAGATAAATAACTTTATTTTTATTTTACACCAGGGCCCCGTCTTACAAAGAGTTGATATCAATCTCAACTTATTTGCGATTGATATCAATCGTAACTATATACATAAGATATATAGGAGACTGCAAACTCGCGATTGATTGGAGCACTTACGATTGATTTGGATGAATCGCAACTCTTTGTAAGACGGGGCCCAGGTCGCTAATTTCTTTCAAGATTCGTATATTTCCATCTGATTTCGGTTTAAACTTGAAATATATATTTTCTTGTAACTTGTTGCTATGTTTTGAAATAATTCATTTTATAAGAAAGTCATATTTCTGTTTTTCTATTCTATACTATTCAATATGCAACTTAGCAATGACTTTACCAATGGCAGTAAAAATTTGTGCTTTTTTCTGAGAGATTAATCAATAAATTTCGTTTTGTTTTATTTTGCTTGTTTGTTTTGTTCAATTCTATTTTATTCTATTCTATATTGGACTTACCAATGACTTGGAAGTAGACATCGTCTACAATCTGCCCGACCGAGTTGGATGCTGAGCAGGTGTATCGTCCCGAGTCGCTGGGCGTGGTCGAGGTGATATGGAAGCTGGTCCCGTTGTCGAAGAAGATGGTTCGAACACCGTCCGCTACAAGCTAGATGATATCATTCAAGGAAGAAATATGATTAAGTAGGTTTTTGTTTAGTTTTTATCTTGTTATGCTATGATATTTATTAACAAAGTTATATTTTACACCAATTCTTGTTGTGGATGAAAAATTATATCAAACATGTACAGCAATAGACTTCATTTATGCTTTGTTCAGTTGGCCGTCTCGACAAAACCCCTAACTGTTTTCTTTATGGACATCCTAATTCCCATTAAACCATTAAAATTTTTTTTTACTATATTATACTGTATATATATATATATATATATATATCTTTTTTGTTTAAATTCATATATGTATAATTAGGCCTATGTATTTCATGCATTCCCCTAAATATATTTAATGTATTTGCTGGAATTTAAATAAACGAATTGAATTGAGTACCTAATAAAATAATCCGCTCTTGTATAGGGCATATCACATAATCACATAACATGCCTAATCGCGCTTCCAAAGGGATTTGGCCGACGGTGGCGGTGACTGCCGTAATTTAAATATTTACATTTAACAGATTGGACTATTATAAGAAAATATTGCTATTCATAATGCAGTCCTGAACTTTATTGCTGTTTCTTGACATGACGGAAGAAACAAAACAAAAGAAGAAGGACGAAAAATATAATCTGACCTTCCTGATTTTCAAACTGATATCACAATTAAGGATAAACTCAACAACAAATCTCTCCTTTTTAAAATTTCTTATAAACCACTCAGTTTTAAGGACCTATATGAGAGAACGGGGCCATGAATTTTATCGGGAATATTTACCGGTTCACCATTCTTGTACCACATGATCGTCAAGGGTCTTGTCCCTTCTGCTTGGCATAAGAAGTCTGCTGTCTCGCCTTCATTCAGCGTTCGGTTGCGAGCGAATGCGGTGAAATATGGCGGCACTAATATAGGAGAACACAAAGAAATTTAAAAGCCAATTAAGTAGATTGCCATTCATTTTTCATGTACAAAAGAAAAAAAAAACGCGGCGCCTTTTTTTTCTTCTTCGGCGGTTAACCGCGCCATATCAGAACAAGCCTTAAGACAAGATGGCATTGATCGTAATGACGTCAGACATGTTTGAAGAACTGGGCTTTTACTTTCGACTGGGAAGCTCTTATTAACCCGTAACTTGAAACTGCTTTGCAAATGACCATTCGGCGCCTCATCAAGGAAAAGTTCTGAAGATTACGCATCTCCTGCATTTTAATCAAAGCAAATTCGCAATTTGGATGTTTAGTTGGTGGTGACATAATAATCAAAGGCGCAAACTCCCCTCCCCGCATATGAATTACGATAATG